>VZTE01000494.1:30701-50727 GCA_013397775.1 Eulacestoma nigropectus
AACTCTCCAATTATCAGAGAGCCATCAGGAAGAAATTAAGTGGAGTTAAAATCTGCTTAAATTGAAAAACAGTGACTAATGTGTAAGGATCTCTGTGAATAACACTGATGCCCAGAACGACCAAGATCAAAAATTCCATCCCAGTAGGCAGATTCAGTGTTAAGAATTAAAAGTAAATTATATATGTCTCTGTCAAAAGGGAAACAAGCATTCATCACTAACAGGGAATTATCACAGGAAGGCACTGCTAACATTCACAGTTTGGACAACTAACTGATTCCTGCAATCAGCCTCAGAAGAAAAAGGGCAAAACAAAACTTTAACTTTGTAAGTACTACTGTGATCTGATTCACTAAAGAATAACAGAACCTTACCCTCTGGTCCTGGGTGCAATGGATCTTCAGATAAAATCTTTTCAATTAATTCAGAACGGCTTTCTGAGAAGAATGGTGGTTTTCCTACAAACAAACAGAAGTGTATTTCACAGATTACGCTTACTCCAAAACGGCTGTAAGGTACAATGATTTATCGTGAGCTCATTTTCCTAAGAAAGCATCCAAACAAATAAACAATCTCAGCCTGAGTACTATTTATTAAGTTTTCTTGTCAATTTAAATTTGAAAGCTTGGATTAAATTCTTCTATCATGAACAACAAAAGAAACCATGGAGAGAAGAGGCATCAAAGATGGCTTGATGGAGGTGACCATGATAGCCCTGTATGAATCAACAATGAGATCACAGGAAAAAGCAGAAATCTCAGTATCTGTGTTACTGTGCTGATCCAACAGATCAGCATTTTGTTTAAGGTTTAAGAAGGTTGCAGTGTAATTCTCTTCTGTGATGAAGCTTCCTTCCATTCCTTCCAGCTGCAGCTAATGGGTACTTTATCTGCAGGGAACCACATTACTCTAGCTTTACAATAGTGAAGCAGTTTTCTCTTTCAAAGGTTAAAATAATGCACACAGAGTTTAATACCAAAGAGATTAAAAACATTACACTGTCAGAATTTGAGGGCTGCCATAATTTTAAATCATAGTATTTAAACCTTACATGTTGGTTAGTATTGCTGCCAATAGGACCACTTAACATTATCGTTTCACCTGATTATTGGATAAAAACACTTTTTTCTTGTCTTTTAAGCACAATTGGGTGTTCTTCAAGAAATCTTCAAAATCTGTCTCAAGTTTTTCTATGTCCTAACTTGCCCAGAAAGTTAAGAATTTACTCTGGGACGATGACCTATGTTTCCATTATCACAGATATTAAATAGATACACAAACTTACAACCTGAGAACATTTCATAAAGTAAACATCCCAGGGACCACAGATCACTGGCTTTGCAGAAGTTGTCTCCCTTTATTGCTTCAGGAGCTGTGTATAACGGAAAGCCTACAAAATACAATACGTATAATTAATGCACTTTCAATATTCATTCAGCATTCACCCTTGTCAACACTTCAAACTTTGTCTCCGAACTTCAGTGAGTTATAGATCATCTTCACTCATCATATAAGAAAACAGAAATAGCAAAGGTAAGTAGTTTCAAAGGAATTTCTCTCCTATACTTTAACAGGATTATGTAGGATTATATATGCTACTTTGTTGTTTATTTCACTTCTATTAACCAAACAGACTTGTGCTGCACTTTCCTAACACAGTGATTAACGCAAAGAATGTTTTGATCTGTTTTAACAGCTTTCAGAGCCAAGCAATATGAGTAGAATGGGAAACCATTCCCATGTGAGTAGAAATAATTATGTTACATCAGATTTGGGATATCTTTTTTTAAAGCTATTCCAAGAAATAAACCTTCACAAACTTACAAAGCTATGTTACAAAAAACAAGGTAGCTAGCCAAGGAAATCACTGATCTAAATAGTTACGGCTCTTTTCCCACTAAAACACTATGAAAACATCACATATCAAATTATAGCAGCTTATTCACAAATCTCTTTTGTTTGATACAGGAAAAAAATATACAGTTCTTATTTCTACAGCAGTTCCCATCAGTTCTCAAATCTTGAAAAAAATTACACTAACTCAGTAAAAGTGTAAATTCCATAGTCCCTTAAAAGGTTTATTTTGGATTCTTTTCTTTTTGGGTTTTATTTTTTTAAGTGACAAAAGGTCATTACCACACATATCAAAACAGCTGTTCTGAAGAGTAACAGGAAAGAGATCAGATTTGTATTTCTTCCTGAATAAAGGTCTGATCTTTGGTCTTACTAGTTCCAGTGTGGACTTTCAGAAGACAGCAAGGAGAGCTCTCTTTGTTCTCATAAAATATTATCAAGAATTCCATTGTTTCTCATCAAAGTAACTGATATATGAGACATCATTATCTTGGAAATAGAAACCTGTGAGATGTTCCAAGATAATGACTAATAAAAGATTCAGAAGATTAAAAATACGTTTTTGAATTTTTCTTATTAAAAGAAAAAATAACATAGTATTTGTAGTCTACTGCATTTGCATGGATCTGCCTGTTGAAACTGAAGCACAGTAACTTGCTCATACTTTAAAATGAAATTATCATTCTTTAAGGTAGTGAAACAGTTGACTTTAAACTAGAATTAATTTAGACCACGTGCATCAAGAAGAACAAGGAAAGTATGGCAGTGCAGTCCCCAATGAAAGAAGCAGTAGTACAGCAGTAGTACTACTGTGTAGTACTTCCTGAATTTTCTGTACACATTTAACATTAACTTAATGGAATTTAGTTCCAGACCTTACAGAGAGCATCTGCAGCACAGACTTTTTAAAGTCCATAAATTAATTATAAATAAACAATTCCATAGCTCAATTTTTTCTGAGACAAAACAGTATTAATTCTAAATCATTTTTCTTCATCATAATCATTGATATTCCAACTTTCATTCTGTGTCTTTGGTGTAAATTAATTCTGGCTAGTAAAAAGCTCATACCCCGAACTATATTTCTAAAGTGTCTTTGCGGAGTGCTTTCATTAGTATCTTCGCCTTCTTCAGTTCCAGCTAAAGCAAAAACTTCTTCCAAGTCTTCACCATCTGCTTTAGCCCAGCAAAAACTACTGAATTTCAAAGTGCCAGACCCTTCCAGTAGAATCTATAAGAACAAACAAAATCCAGTATGCTAGTATCATATACTAAAACTGATAACTGCTGAAATTTCCAACATGAGGTATGAAACAATTTATCATAAAAATAATCACGATCTCAAAACATTTAAGTACATAGAGATGATGACTATAACCAAAAAACACTGAAGTTTTTCTTTTAAGTCAATGCCAATACTTTTTTCTTATAACCAAAAGTATTCCAATAGAACCCTTAAGAGGTTCAATGTGCACTTATGTTTGCTCATTATTAAATCTAAATAAGCAATGATGTTACTAGAGAAAAGAAAGTTAAAGTAGAGTAAAACTGCACATGAAAATAAAAGTCTAGTAAAACCAAACATGGCTTCATTTGAGGAAAAAAAAAAGGAACTTTTCTAATTTTATCTAGCAGAAAATTCCAAAGATTTTGTCCAATAATGATGAGATTTTCTCTGGCCAGTCAGTGCTTATTCTTGGCAATTAAAAACTTCATAATCCCAAAAACCTTGTCTAAGAAATAGTCCATTCAGCCAGAAGCGGGGGGCAGGGCACAGAAGAAGCCTTAACTTTAGCATTTTACTTTGTGTTCAAAGGAATACTTTACAGCAACATTCCTCTTTGGAAGACTACTCAGTCATCTACATTATACTTTATTCATGTATTTTTAGTGCTTTTGGGTCCACAAATGACAGGAACTGGGTAGAATTGTGGAAGATTTAACTAAAGATTCAGAGAATGGCAACTTGATCACTTACAGATCAAGGCCAAAACCAATTACTGTTAAGCAAAAATTTTTTACTATAGTCATATTCTGGTGACTACATGAATTAAAAACAACCACAGACTTTGGCAAACCTCTACATAAATTACACACACATATACAAAATGAGAAACTACATAAAGATTTACATTTTTATACAGGAATAAGATGATAATTTCCATGCCATCTGAAAACAATAGACAAGGTTATTAACAAAGAAACTTTAGTTAACTTTACTCCCTCATTAGCATTTTCTATGACTGCAAAATATTCTGCAGCATGATAGATTAACAACAAATTTATGTGTCCAAGGACAGAGAACTAAAATCCTTCATTAAATTAAACCAGTACACCAAATCAAAAAGAATATATCACATCGTATCAGATATACACCATGGAAAGAAATCAATTATATCATAAAATATTCAAGCCACAGACTTCTCTCTGATTGTTTTCACATGTATTATAAAACTCAACTGACCTCCCAGCTGAGGTAAGCCTCTTCCAAACAGTAAAATACAAACAATAAAATAAATGCTGATGGCATGGAAAGTAACATCCAGTATCCCTATAGATAATATCCCTCCTCACCTTTCCGGGCGTCAATTCACAATAGATAACTCCATGCTTATGAATATGGTACAAACCAGTAACCAGCTCAACACCAAATTCTCTCACCACATCTTCTGGTAGACATTCGTCCTGAGCAATGACAGACTCTAGAGAACCGCCTGAAATACACACAGTCAGCAAGTGCATATAAAGAAGATGTTATGTAAGTAATGCCCAATTACATAAACTTCTTCAAAAGATGTCAATCAAAAACCATTATCAGTAGATACTACAAATGTTTCTTGATATCTAATAGTTACAAAATCTAAGATGTATAAAAAAAGTATTTTCAATACTGCGACAAAATCTTAATTTTGTCTGGAATAAAACTGTGCATGACTTCAAAATTACTGCAATATTATTTTACAAAGGAAACAGTAGGGAAAAAAGAAAACAGAAACTGTGTCACTTGACAGTGTAATAGTACCCCATGCTTTTATTAAAATTCCTTCACCAGATTCCTGCTGCATAAGTTAAAAGAATAAATAATATCAACAGCAGGCTATCAACTTCTGTGAAGAATTGCTGAAACTAAGGGCAGGCAATTTTCCACTGAATTCAGAGAAAATAGAAATAGTAGAAGTGTGTTACAGTCTGAGGTCCTGAGGCCAACAATGTCCAAAAGATGAATTATTTTGTTGTATTTCACTTCCTAGGTTTCTCACACAAATCCCAGCTTCGGCTACCAGTAAGTCCTAATCATAGCTCTCTGGGCTTCCTATCCTAACATGAGACCTTTCTCTGTCCTTCCAAAATCTCCACTCTCCTTCTCCATTAAGTCCCAACCAACCCTTCCTTTGTTTCTGATCAGATTACACTTACAAAGCCTTCCAAATAACCCTCACATATATCCTCTAACCCCTGTATTCTTCAATTGGCTTCACAGTCACTCTCTACGCTTCTCCCCACTGGTTGTTATTGTTTGTGTCCTTACAAAAACTTCTCTTCTTCTCCCATCACCTACTTCCTCATTTTCCACTGATTCTCAGGTATGTCATCAGACTCATCCCATTTGAGTCATTCCCATCCTAAATACTCATGGGACTTGGATTTCTTCTAATCTCATTTCCCACAAGTTCATCACTCATTCTTTCTCCTTCTTCCTGTCCCAGTCCCCTGTTCTGAACTCCACATTCCCATCTTGCCCAAAATCCCTTTTCTCAGCCCCATTTGGTCCTTTACTAATCCTGCACCAAATCTGTTTGCCTGAGATCACGGTTTGCATGCCACGAGTTATCTATACGTTTCCTGGGTTATCTGCTGTTTATATCCTAGCCAAATCATGCTGATTAAAAAACAAACAAACAAAAAACCCCAAAAAAACCACAAATCCCCAAGAAACCCAACAAAAAACAAAAAAACCCCATAAATTTAAGACCCTGAATTAAAGAGGGATTAGGAAAGCTTTTCATAGAAAAGGATAAGAGATCTTTTGTTCCAAATCGGATAGTAGATTTTCCTGAACTTTTTTACCCTTTGATCAGTCATTTCTTTCAGAGGGTCTGTCATTACAGTACTCTTCCAATTATTCAACACTGCTGAATCTTAAAATTATTTTATTTCTAAGCCTTTTTATGCTGGTTACTGAATCAGTCATTCCTTTAAAACCAAGCCCATACTACAGAGCAATAGTAAAGAATTTTCCAACATATTTAATTACTGTTTCTTACAATGTAATTTAGAGGACTACGTATAGAATAATTCCAGTAATATGGCCAAACACACAAAGAAAAAAAGTCGTGAAACCAGCAGCACAGAAGTATTCTACATCTGATAACAGAAACTATCTTTGAGATGAGATAAATCTTCCATATTTCAAAAGCAGTTTTCAAGTCTCAACAAAATTAGTAAGAAATCCACGTCTTATTCCATGTATAAGTAAGTTAGCTCCAAGACACTCACCTTGCAGCAAACTATAATACTGCAAGGTAAAACACCTGATAATTGTTTAAAAATAAAAGGCTGCCAGTCTAATAACTTAAATATGTGCCCCTAAGTTAGACTAAGCAAGTAAACCAAGACCTCCACATGAGCCATTAACTTCACTTGTAATCACTGAAAGAATGACCTGACTTTTTTTCTCAGAACTTTTAAGTTCTCTTCTTCAGTAAGTTTTCAAACAGAATTCTGGATAAATAAAAAGGCTGGGTGTAATATGGATTCTTATTATTAAACAAACTACAGATACCAAAATTTTAACATGCATCACTTGCATATTAGCTTTCTTTTCTTTCCTTTCCATGTGGAGGAAAGCATGCTATCAGAAGTTTAAAACATGGAGTCATCACAATTAAAGAAAGCCTTACCAGATTCCTTTAGTAGATTGATAAGAACTTATCAAAACAAAGTGAATCACTTAATGCACTTAATGCACACTTAATGAGTTTTGGGTTCTCTAGAGTTCCCAAATTATGGTTGCAACATGAAAGTCAAAATACTTGTACTGAATACGAAAAAAACTAAATCATTTACTTTAGCTGCTGAATTGCCCTTTGATTAAAAATTAATTTGAACAATATTGAGTCACTAGTACACTAAAACTTGATTTACTCCTTGATGTCTTTTAAAAGAGAATGCCAAAGCTACCAGTCCTTAGAAAACTTCTCAAGTAATTTTTACTGAGGTACCCTCTGACTATTCATAACTTGCTTTTATGTTCCCTGACTGGCCATCTCTTTTCAGCTCTTAAAAACCAACATTACATAACTCAACTAACTTTTCAAAGATGCATACAAGTGAAGCAGAGGAGAAGCATGATTTCAATTGATTTCTAAAAATGTTTCCAAGAGCAAAATCACTTTTATATATAAATAGGATTCTCAAGTCAATAATCATATAACAATGCTTTTTTCAAAGATCTAAGCATTTGTTGTAAAGAAGCTGTAAGAAATCTCTTATAAATACTCATTCTATAATTGTTTACTTTTTGAGCTTATCTCACCTGTGCATAATTCCACTACAAGCCAGAGATGGTTGCTTGTTTCATACCATTCATAAAATGTCATTATATTCTTATGTGTGAGTCCCTGAGTCAGACGAACCTAGAATGAAGTTTTTAACGTATTTAAGTAGAGAAAAGACACAAATAAATACATATATATATGGACTTAAGGCATGGGAATAAGAAACAATCTACTCTAGATTAGCTACTTGTTCTCTTGCTTTTTCTAGTGCACTAACATTATTCTTCAAATATTTTAGTTTTACATGTATGTTAAGAAAAGATAACTTTCCTCACAGACCCTGCCCAACTCACCTGTTTATTTTAAAATAGAGAAAAAAAAATTAGGAAGTTCTCCAACTCAAAATTATAAATATTATTTAACCTTCCTGCACCACTAAAACAAGAACAAACTGGAAATCAGAATTTGGAGTCAAACTTGCACTCCTACTTTTTTTTTTAAATAAGAATACAAATGAGAGATAATACGGCAAGAGGAAGTAAAACAAAACTTTTCCATCATTCTTAATTTTATCAGGCAAGGAAAACCATTCAAGAGACCCTGAAAATATGTATTTCTACAACACCTACATGGCCTAATCTCTACCGAAACCTCTGTTTCTTGCTAGAATGGTATGTAAGGTATCCCCAAGGGATTTGTAAGACTAATACACTTCTAAGAACAAAAAAGTTCCCAAGAAATTATAATTGAAACAATGAGAGGGAATATGAAACTATCGGGTTTGCATGGCAAGGTTTTGGTATCCAGGGGGGGAGGTCTACAGGACTGGTTTCTATGAGAGGCTGCTGGAAGCTTCCCCTGTATCCAACAGAGCCAATGCCAGCCACCTTCAAGTCAGATCCAGGGCTGGTCAATGCCAACCCATCAATGGTGGTAGCACCTCTTGGATAACATCTAAAAAGGGGGGAAAACACTCCTGTGCACCTGCAGCAGGGGAGAGGAGTGAGAACACGGGACAGAAACAACTCTGCAGACACCAAGGTCAGTGCAGAAGGAGGGGCAGCAGGTCCTACAGGAGCTGGAGCAGAGATTGCCCTGCAAGCCCTGGTGAAGATCAGTGAGGCAAGGCTGTCCCTCTGCAGCCCATGGAGGTCCATGGCAGAGCAGAGATCCACCTGCAGCCTGTGGCGGACCCCACACCAGAGCAGGTGGAAACCCAAGGGAGGCTGTAACCCTGTGGGAAGTCTGTGCTGGAGCAGGCTCCTGGCAGGACCTGCAGACTCATGGAGAGAGGAGCCTATGCCAGTCTGCTGGCAGGACATGTAACCCTGTGGGAACTGACACTGGAACAGCCTGTTCCTGAGGGACTGTACCCCATGGAAAGTATCTTCACTGGAGCAGAAATTATATTCTTTCATCAAAAATAATTTCTTCTTGCTAAGTAAGAAATTGATTGTTTACTGGAAGTTACTACTACCACTGGATTTGCACAACTAATAACAAAATAAAGCAAACCACCACATGTAACTATTTTTACAAGTTCACTGACACATATAGAAACAGTAAGACTGCAAACATGGGTTTATGCATGCAATCTAAAAACAAATAAAATCACATGAAGAAATAAATACATTAAAATAAGACTGTATTTAAAGCCTAAGAACTTAAAATTTTGACAAGCTGATCTAAATGTGACAAACTCCATCTAAAGAAGCACATGGTACTTTTCTATAACTTGCACGACAAGAATTTTGTAGGCTGCATTTTTTTCCCAGATTAACAGGAAAAAAACCCTCCTTACTTACCCAGTTTGCTACTCCAGCTCTCTTGCATTTATCACTGCAAATAATGGCAACAAAATTAATTGTTCCCTTTCTTCTTCCTTTATAAACAACTGTCGTATTTCCTCTTCCAATCTCCTCATACAAAACGAAGTTCTCCATGCTTTAGGATGCTTCACAGGCAACAGACTGGAAACATGGCATTAGTCTCATAAACAAATAAACCTAGAGAAAGGAGGAAAGAGGGGAAGCCTTCAAATTTAATACTCATACATGTATAGTATTCACCCTCCCAATTATCATGAACAGGGATTCTATACTTCCAGAAAGATTGAATATAATTACTTTACAGAAGAACTCCTCTCAGGAAATGTGATCAAAATGTTGAACAGGTGAACTTTACACCTCCAAAACACTTAACACATTCAAAAAGTAATACAAATTCTAAAAAGTATATCTGTAGAAATGCAAGAGGCTACAGGGAAAAGAGAAGCGTCTCTGGTTCTCAAGAGCAATGGCTCTGCCTCTGCCTCTATTTCAGTATACAGACTAATGGAGCATAGAATCATAAAACCATAGAATGGCTTGGGTTGGAAAGGACCTTAAAGATCATCTCATTCCAACACCCCTGTCATGGGCAGGAACACATTCCACTAGAACATTTTACTCAATGTCCCGTTCAACCAGGCCTTGAACACTGCCAGGGATGGGACATCCACAGCTTCTCTGACACACACAAGAGATTTTTGACAGCTGAATTTTGACAAAAAGTACGAAGAAAGCAAATAAAGTGACACAAAAAGTGAAAAGATGAGGAAGGAAGGCCGTCGTGGAAGCCTCACACGCCACCACCTGTAACGAAGCAGGTGTGAAACTCCACAGAAGCACCCAAAGCAGCAGCCTCCAGGCACCGAGGGAATTGCATCTGCTCTGGGCTGGATACAGCACCAGTACACCAAGGAGACGCAGTTCCCTCCCTTTACGAGGGAACTGATGGCGAACTGAGCAGCCCGCGCACGACCCGCGATCTCCTGTGCTCTCGGCTCTGTCGAGGGCGGCCACGGCTGAGGCGCTGCACGGCGGCCCCCACAGACACAGCCGCCTCCCGACCCACCTGCAGCATATCGGAGAGGGCCGTGGGGTCTTAGGAGCGCTCCAGCGGGAGCTTCCAGCCCCGCCCCGGGTCCGCTCCCGCACTCGGACCGAGGGACGGCGGCGGAGGGAGCGAGAGGGCGATGAGGGGCGGGGGGAGGGCCGCTCACGGCCGCTGGGCGCGCGCTCTCCGCCAGGTAACGGCCGCGAACGTGCGCGGAAAGCGGGAGAGGCTGGGAACCACAGCCGTACCTGTGTGCCGGGGCATGGAACCGGCGGGAAAGGCTGGGAACCACAGCCGTACCCGTGTGCCGGGGCATGGAACCGGCGGGAAAGGCTGGGAACCACAGCCGTACCCGTGTGCCGGGGCATGGAACCGGCGGGAAAGGCTGGGAACCACAGCCGTACCCGTGTGCCGGGGCATGGAACCGGCGGGAAAGGCTGGGAACCACAGCCGTACCCGTGTGCCGGGGCATGGAACCGGCGGGAAAGGCTGGGAACCACAGCCGTACCCGTGTGCCGGGGCATGGAACCGGCGGGAAAGGCTGGGAACCACAGCCGTACCTGTGTGCCGGGGCATGGAACCGCCGGGAAAAGCTGGGAACCACAGCCGTACCTGTGTGCCGGGGCATGGACCCAGCGGGAAAGAAAGGAAGCGACAGCTGCACCTGTGTGCGAGTGATGGAGCCGGCGAGAAAGGAGGGGAACGACAGCCGTACCTGCGCCGGGGGATGGACCCGGCAGGGAAGGGGGGAAATGACAGCCGTACCTGCGTGCCGGGGCATGGGACCGGCGGGGAAGAAAGGAAGCGACAGCTGCACCTGTGTGCGGGGGATGGACGCGGCGGGAAAGGGTGGGAGCGACAGTCGTAGTGCGGCGCGGGATGGACCACCGCACGCCGCCGCCATCAACCGAAACGGCGGAGCCCCGCCCCGGGGACGGCGTCTCCCATGCCCCGGTGGCAGTATCCGGATGGGACACTGGTCCCTGCGCGCCACAAAATACAGGCAAGCGGGAAAGGCAGCGGCTCAGCAGGCAGGGTGACTCCGGGAACTGGAGAGTTTTGCTGCCCTTTATTCCAGCTGGAACGCACCGCCAGGTGCCACCGGGCTCCGTCACCGCGCCCCCCCGCGCGCCACTCAGATGGTCGCCACCCCGCGCCCGTATCCAGGAGACGGGGCCGGACGCCGGAAGCAGAGCGGAGCCCCATTGGGCTAAGGCGGCGCCTCCGTCAGGGCGGGACCACCGGGCGGCGACGGGGGGAGGGGGGGGCGAAAGTTCCCGGATGTTGGTGTGGGGCGCTCCAGGGCTGGCGCGTCCCTCGGGAAAAGTCCCGGTGCTGCCGGCAGCCTCTGTTGGCGGGACTTCTCTATTCAACCTTCGTAGTCACAACAGCACGTAGCGTCCTCAGCCATCTGCAAACGCCTGAGGGGCACTTTTCTTATGACAAAATTTAGCCCTTGAAACAAGCGTTTTCTATGTTTAACAATAACGTGGAGTTTTCACTTGTTTTTTCATCCTATGGTGATCTGGTTTTCTTATTCCTTTTTTGCTTGTCTGGTGTTGGTTTTGTAAGGCCCTTGAAAAATCCAAGTATCTTTTTCTCTTGGGCAACTGGAACTGTAGTGACAGGACAAGGGCCTTCAAACAGTAGATTTGGATTAGATATTAGGGAAAAAACTTTTGCTTTGTGAGGGTGGTGAGGCACTGGCACAGGTTACCCAAAGAAGCTGTGGATGTCCCATCCCTGGAATTGTTCAAGGCCAGGTTGGATGGGGCTTTGAGCAACATGGTCTAGTGAAAGGTCGGGCATGGCAGGGGGTTGGAACTAGATGGTCTTTGAGGTCCCTTCCAACTCAAACCGTTCTATGATTCTAACAAAACATTTAAAAACATTTGTGCTAGAGCAAGCTGTAAAGAATTCCGGTTTTTCTCATTGTCTCAGCTTTATTTTGACCTCCTAACAGGTTTGATCGTATTGATCCATTTTAACCAAATTTGGTAAAAGAAGCAGTACACTTACAGGAAGGATTCCATGTTTCTTCTAGGCGGCATGATAACAGATGGTCAGGTTTTTTACTTCCACCCTCGAGAAGATTTCAGTAAGAATTTAAACCCCTGTAATATTGAAAGGGGGGGAAAACCACCCCCCAAACCCCTCTTTATTGTTGACAAAAAACTCAACATGAGCTGGCAGTGTGGGCCTGCAGCCCAGAAAGCCAGAGGTATCCTGGACTGCATCAAAAGGACCGTGACCAGCAGGGCGAGGGAGGTGATTCTGTCCCTTTACTCTGTTCTCATGAGACCCTACCTGGAGTGCTGCATCCAGCTCTGGTGCCTCCAAAATAAGAAGGACATGGAACTGTTGGAGCAAGTCCAGAGGAGGCCAGGAAGTGATAAGCGGACTGAAGCACCTCCCCTATGAAGACAGGCTGAGAAAATTGAGGCTCTGTCTCATTTTACACTGTAAGTTTTCAGTAATTGCAGAGGTGACCTGTAATTATCAATGAAGCTACAGCTTTGAAGCTGCACAAGAAAGATAATTTTTCCATTCTTTTTTTAATGTAAATGAGTAGTTGACTAGATATAAATAAACCAAATGCGTAAGTAGATATCACTTTCTTTTAATAAGCACAAGAAAAGTATGCTTTAAAGAGGGATTTATTTAGATTTTAGAAAAATGCATATTTTATCTTTGGTTGTGGTAAGGATGACTGATATAAAGAAGAAGGAATAGAGTATTAGCTCAGTTGCACACAAGTCCCAGCAGCAGTTCAATGCCATATTTTAGAAAAATCAATTTCATTGTCCCTGTCCAAGAAGATAAAACTAAGCCCCAATAACTATCAAGTTACTGTCTTTTTTTTCCAGATTTCTCATGTTTCGTCCTATGTATGCTTTCTGTTAAATTAGTCCACGTTAGGGATTGTTTTTATGCAAAGGGGGTAAATACCTCATTTGGGGGAGTGAGATTGTATGAACTTTAATAAATTCTGTTGAAATCTTCATATAATAGTGGCAATAGCACTACAAAATATATAGAGAGAAACACACTAAAAAAATAGGTTTAGTAACAATTGAACCAGAGGTTTGTAACTTTAGAAATTAAATGTCTCCATGATAAAAAAATTTCAGTTTAATTAAAGGCAGACATGGTGAGACATGTTGACTTATACCACTTTTTTTTTTTACAACCCCTCTTAATTAGGAACTATGGGCACTTTTTTATCGTTGATACACATTTCATTACATGTCTGTATGTTTCTTATGATCTGGGTGCACAGTTTCAATATACTCCACATGGGGAATTTCCCATTTGATTTGGTGTAAGAATGGAGAATTCTCTCTTCAAACACATTGCTTCAGGTATGAGAGTTATCTTGCAGAAATAAAGTAAATACAAATACAGATCAGGGTTGTAATTATAAGACTCTTATCTTTGGCCTTTCACTTACTGTTTCAGTCTGTTACTCCTTTATTCTGTTACCGAACACGACTTCAAGCATTATACTCAACTGTAGCGATCTTTTCTGTGGGAATATTTTCAACATTCAAGAACGGAATGCAAAATATTCTCTGTGCTGTTTGCACCATTTCAATACTCTTAGCAATCTGTGCAGCAAACTCAGCCTTGCTATTTGCCTGGCTATTAGATGGGACAGTCAGATGTAATCAAATTCTTGTTCTCAAATAAATATATGATCTAATTTAAGGCAAACTGAGATCTCGTGACTGCAAGCACATAGTTCAGGCATGTTTAAACACTTCACTGCTCTACCCTCAATGGGTACTGCGTAAGCCTCTGACATTTTGCCTGGTTCTCAAAAGTCTGACCAATAGCCTACAATTTTAAGGTGTGTTTCCATGTTTTGTAAGATCTGTTCTTCAGTTTGCTCTAATGCCTGTTGAAAATGCTATACAGTTCTGTTTTATTTTGCCATATGTACTAGCTTTTCCCTTTTTTGTTTTTTTTTTTTTTCAGGTATCATGATTACTCATGCTCTATCCCATCTTGTTAGTACATGGTGTTTATTTCTATTCCAGACTGACCCCATTCTCAAGAGAATTTCTATTCTCGGCATCTAGGGTATGATGATTCAGTTGCTCAAATAAAATACTTTTATGTTCCATTTGCCTTGACAGTACTGTCATTCCTGGGAAGTACATAGAGCCACTTTTATGGTGTTTGACCTTTTTGGCGGAATGGTGGACATGGGCACATCTTTATCTTGAGCTTTTTATTTTCAGATTCTTTTCCAACATCCTCTTGAAACTGGCACATATTTTCATCATTTGAGTGAAACTTTGTTCTTCTTTATTGTTTTATTTCTGTGGTAACATTAATATGTGATTATGATATTATGATTTTGATATGCTATTGTGATATTATGATTTTATCACCTTGGTTTTCTGGTACAAGTCTGTCATACTTACTGGTCCATCTCAAATTCATTAAATAAATTCAAACATTACTGTTTTAGTATCATATCTTTCTGATATTTGGGAATAGCAGTGACCTTTCAAATTCTTAGGTGCTTTCTGGGATTTGTGTTTGAAAATTTGTTTTTTTAATCAAAGAGTTGACCTTTACACTTTGGAAACATTATTGCAAAACAGTTTGTGGCTTTTTTCACTGGTGAGGCAAAAAAACTACTAGTGGTTTCTTACACAGTACCAGGGCTCCAAATCTCACCTCACTGGATTAGCTTGCAAGGTCACCAATACTACATGTATGCTGTGCTTGTGTTTCCTCTTCCTCTATTAAGGTCTCAATGCTTTGCATATGTGTAAGGTTGGAATGAGATGTGGTGAGATATGCTGAAAATTTTAATATTCTCTGAGTTAATACCTTTAAAGGTTGGCATATTACAAGGTATTTTTACCTTCCCCAAATCACTGGGTTCCTCTGGTAAGTCAGCAACTACTCTGTATATGATACTGCAGTCAGGACCAACTTCCTGTTCGTTTGTCTGTTTGTTTGTATTTACTGCTAAGGAGATGAGGTTAATTGTAATGGAATCCCACAGTTTCTGCCAGGCATTTCTCATATCACATTCCTGAGTATAATCAGCTCTGATACTGGCTTTGTGAGCCTGGCTGGCAGAGCTGATACTCTTCTGCTGTAAGGTTCACGACTAACAGCATTTTCAACACCTAAGCCTACTTGCTGGCTTCCAGAATACGATGATGACTGTCTTGCTGAGACAGGAAAGCTGAATAGGCCTTATCAATATTTTACTTTTTCAGTGACTGTCATTCTGCTTACATAATTTTGAGATTATGTAAAATTATTTTTGTGTGTATTTCAATATTCAAACTATTCCTTGTTCTAATGCAATAGATGGTGTGTAAAGCATGCTATGCTGGCTGAATTATTTTCATCTGTTCTAGGTATAACATGTCAGGAGAACATCTCATTTTCTTCAATTACATCCAGCAGTTTGTACTCACACAGGAGTCATGCTTTTTTATCACATACAAATTCACTGTTTCAGCTGCAAGCAGTGGCTTTTTTGTTGCATATTCTGAAGATTCAGGCTGTATACTCAGGATATCTTTTGCATTCTGATTAAAATTCACAATGTCAAAAGTATTATCATCATTTCATGGTGTAATTTTCATTTGACTTCACTTGATTACATGGATTTTTTCCTTTTCTTGCAAAATGCATGCCTGGCACATTTATCATTATCCCACTATCTTGCATTTAATTTCCTCTTTGTGTACTTGACTTCACGTCTAATGCTAATCTGAGCTTTACAAACTATTTATTCCAGCTTGCATCTCATTAATGCAAAATATGTGCAAAACCCCATCCTCTGAGTCACTGTTTGCCTCCTTTTTGTTTTTTTTTTTTTCAAACAGTAAGATCTGGAATAATGCTTCTTTTACCACAGTTATTATTTATGATCCACTACACAAGAAATTTTTAATGAGTTTTCTCCTTAAAATCTTTTAATCTTCACTTTATTTCTCTCCTCAGCTTGTGTTTATGCTTTAGCTGGTGCATAAAGTTACTTTTTATTTTATTTTTATTTAGCCTCTGATTCTCCATGTGTTCTTGCTCAAATCAGTGTCAGCTCTCCTTAGGTCACAGTCGCAATAACACTTCAGGCCAATTCCATAAACTGGTACTGCTCCTGAAAGATGCAGCCTCTTTACAGGAAAGAAATTTCCAGCAGAGATGCAGTTGAAGAAGGGGAAGGCATTGGTGCTGCCCAATGCTAGCTGAAGGAAGCACAGAGCTCTGAACAAGAGAAGCTTGTCTGCTGATTTGATTCTTCCAGCAAAGGCAGCATTGCATAACTTCTTGTAAAACAAAACAAATCAACAAAAAAACCCCTCGAAACAAACAAAACCTCCAAACATCAACCCAGAAAAAATCAGTGGAAAGTACTTAACGCTTTAAATTTTCACGTGCTCAGTGAGACAACTTGCAAGAATCTGTGTGTTTTGATATTCAGGTAAAAGCAATGACAGCTTTATAAAAACCACCATTTAAACGAGAAAAGATGTTGTACAGGCGGTGTTATGCAGACACTTCATAGATCTTTTTAAAGGACTTGCAGCATTACTTAGTTTGTGCTGATATAAAAGTGTGAGAAATGGGGCCAGTAACACCAGGTACCAGCAGGAAGAACAAAAAGAGAAAGCACTGCAACTCCTTTCTTCTTAACTCCATGACAGCTATTCAGAAACACAGGGTATGTTTTAGTGATTTTTTTTTTCTCTCCAAACACTTGTTAATACCCACTGGAATTAGTTTGTTCTCTGAGATTAAAATCATTTACCCCACAGTCATGGCTGAAACTGGAGTCTTCAGCTGGCAAACTAACCAGAGATTTCTCAAACTGGTTTCAAATGCTTTTAAAGCAGTATTGTATTCTTTGATTGCTTTACAGGGCCTATAAAAGAGGTTCTAGGGACAGCGAGTGAGGAATACACAAGAAAAACAACAGCATACTCACTGAAAAGTACATTTGAATGGTGCTGTATTTTAGCAGGGCGGAAATAAAGTCTCTTCTAGAGATGTAATCAAGGAAGCAAAATTGAGAATGAATATGATACTATCGTGATAATCAAGAAGAGAGAGGAAATGGAGAAGATAATTAAAACGGAAAGAGAGCAGAGAAATCTAGGAAACTTTTTGAAAGTATTTGGTTACCGTGTCAATTGCCAGCTTTGGAATTATTAGGTGGATAAATTGAGCTGGTGATAGAAATGCAGTAGAGTATGCTCACGTGTACTATAGCACCACTTGACCAAAAAATCATCAGGAGGATTTGGCACAGCACCACCAAACAATTGCTACCATGCCATATGACCAGTATACAGATGCACACCTTGCATGCAAGGGCCTGGCACCCCCATAGCCCCAAGTTCTCTTTTCTACATACTGTGTTTGGATGTAAATAGTGCGTGTCATTGCCATTTCTCCCACTGTGAAGGACTTCTGCTCACTTTAACAAGAGTCTTTTCAGTCTCAGCAGTACATCTCAAATCCTTGTTCCTTACAGACGTGACAGGTCAATTGGTTCTTCTCAATAGGAAACCTACAATCATGCACACTTGTTTCTTGCTGTTGTTGGTGTGGATATTCACTTTTCTACTTCCTGGTTTTCCCTCTGCCTGCCTTCTCTTTTTTTTTTTTTCCTCAGCTTTTGATTTTCTTCCTGGGCTGGATTCCAAGGTGCTTCTGTTCTGTCTTCCTCTGTTTTTCTGGAACTGAAAGCTCTTTTTTTTTTTTTTTTACCCCTTATCAGCCTATCTTTGCTTCTACCCCCTTGCTTCTCATTTACAGTGTGTAAAGCACAGAGCAAACTCCTGTTCCTCAAAATTACTTCACTGTACAGACCATTAGTCCTCACTGCTGTCTTGGCCTTATGTTACACATCATAACAAGTTCCCAGCTGCTGCTTTGAGGCTCTGTCCATCTTTTGCAACCTCGCAGTCTTGTTTCCTCTCTTGTGCAACCTCTGTCACTCATCTGACTTCATAGTTAGCTGTTTCAGTATTAATCAGAAAACAACCCTTTTTTAAAGCCTCCTGATTTAGCTTGCTCACTGGCAAGGATCACAAGTATATGAGACCAGGCACAAAGGGAGCAATGGGAGGATTCAGCTAAGGGTGAGAAGTGGAAGGCACCAACCTTTTTAGTGATACTGTGGTGTTAGACTTCTTAGCAGTAACATGAGGTTTCTATTTTAGGGAGGATTTAGATGAGACTACCGAGATGATTTAAGAGTGCAAGGTTACCAAAGGGATGGTCCCTTTCCTCCCAGACTAATGGTTTCAACTAATCTTTTGTGCTCACTCCTGCTATTTCTATGATATTAGAGTGAATCAGTTCAGTTCACTAACGGGGCAGAAAACTGACAAGGAAAAAAGTACAGTTAGTTCTGTCTGAGGTTAGTAAACTGAGTCACTCACTGAGGAATCCTAAGCAGCAGAGCCAGCCCTTGGGAAAACTAGGAGTGCCTGGCTCCTCCATAGGAGAAGTGGGGAGAGCAGACTTCTGCTTTTGCAGCAGCACCAAGCTTTTAGGTTGACTCACATGCCCCATCTAAATCACTAACGGGATTTGCTCTGTAGACACGCCTGTTTGTAAGGCGGCTGCCTGAGAATCCTCTGTTGTACTTGCAATATTTCTCCTCTCTTTTCTGTCACCCAAAAGCATGCATCCCCATCTGGGATTCTCTTTGTTTTCATCTGTGAAGTGTTGGATCATTTCTTTTTATGGATTATTCGGGGTCAAGCCCTGAATTCATTTTCACTCTCTGGAGGTTATTCCATGCTTCTGGAATCCTGTCACCACCAGCATGACTGCAACTTTTTTTTTTTCTTACCAGCCGTAACCTTGAACACAATTCTATTCTTCCCTTGCTGGCGGACAAAAACAATCAAACCCTCCTCCAATAAATAATTCTGTGAGCTGCAGATGTAAGAAGTCCTCTTTTTTTTTTTTTTTTTTAAATAATTATTACATTTATCACAGGATAGTTAGGTTTGGAAGGCACCTCTGGAGACCATCTGGTCCAACCCCCCTGCCAAGGCAGGGTGACCTAGAGCAGGTGACAACAGGAACGCGTCCAGGAGGGTTTGGAATGTCTCCAGAGAGGGAGACCTCACTCTCCCTGGGCAGCCTGTTCAGTGCTCTGCCACCCTCAATGCAAAGAAGTTCTTCCTCATGTTGAGGTGAAACTGCTTGTGATTTAGTTTATGGCCATTGCTCCTTGTCCTGTCTCGGGGCACCAGGAAAAAGTGGAAAAGAACTTGGACTTGAAGCTTTTCTCTGTAGGTGAGACATTCATAGCAAATCTTTTCCTTTGAGGATGTCCTGGTGTTTAATACATCCTGTAATCATTCTTTCCCTCTCCGCCTCTCAAACCAGCCCAGGTCGCTTGTGCGTGTCCCGGGAGCTGGGGGAGCAATACCGGGCAGTGCTGCCCGCGGCCGCGCTCGGGCTGCTCCGCACAGCGACAAACCTCTNCCCGGCAACACCCCCCCCCCGCCGCTGACATCCTTCTCCCCTTGCCTGCCCAGCCCGTCCCGCGGCAGGGGGCCGGTTGCCGGGCGACGCTCGGCCCCTCCTCCGTGGCAGGGCTGGGCCATGAGGTAATGGCCTCCGGGGGGCGGGAAAGAGAGCGCCGCGACTACCGAGCCAGCGGCCGCCGAGGTGGCCGCCGGCGGCATTCCCTGCCTCCCGCCCCTTCCTGCTGCCCCGCCGGCGGCGGGCGGCGCCGCAGCCCCCGAGGTGTCCGCGCCGCCCCGCCTCCCGAGGAGGCTCCGCGGCCCCAGGAG
>VZTE01000494.1:51246-206149 GCA_013397775.1 Eulacestoma nigropectus
GAGCAAGGTGCAGCCGCTCTTCCTTCTCCTCGGGCCCCTCGACCTTCACAGCCGGCTGGCTCGGGGGCGGGCGCTGCGCCTGGCTCTGCTGCCTGTGCTCTTTTGTCCCTTCCGCCCCCTTAAAGGAAAGAAGCACATGAGTGGAATTGCGTACCGAAGGTCAGGGATCGCTCGCAGAATCGTGCTTCTGCATTATTTACAGCTAAACTGCTGCTGTTGGCAGATACAAGGGCCCCTGCACGCAGGAGTAGCTTTCTAGCCATCGCAGAGGGACCAGCAAATACTGACTCGGTTTCTTCAGCGTTGGGGATTATGGATAGCTTTTGGCAGTATTCCACTGTTTAAAATGACTAAAATATTCCATTATGGTTTTTAGCAAGTTTGAGATCTTGGTGCCTCTTTTGGTTTGCAGCTGACGATTTTGAACCTTCATCTATAGATGAGGTTTTTGTCAGGTAGAATTAGGGAAGAGTAGGAAATGTCCAAAAAAATGGAACATCTGTTAAACAGTGGGAGCCAGGGTTCATGTTCTCCCTCTTTCCGACTTCAGGAGAAGTCTCCGTGGGGACACTTTTTTCTGCCTCGTAATCTGTAACCTTATTTGAACCTTTCAGTCCGCTGAGATTAAATCGTGGGTGTAATGGTTTTTGCAATCAGGAAGGCAACAGCAAAAAAAAAAAAAGCAAACAACAACAACAACAAAAGTTAAAACAAAACCAAACAACAGTTATGATGACCAGTTTGCCATATGTGCTTGTTTTACTGCTGTGTATACGCAGTTGCATGTACTGTTTGTAATGCCCTGGCTTCTGCCTGTGCTGGAACTTCTCCGAGTTTAAACATGTTTGTCCTAGTAGGGCTCTTTTGGAGTTACCATAAGAAGCCTGGAGGAGGGAGTGTTGTCTCCAAGCCCAGGGACTGTATTCACAAAGCTGTGCCTTCTCAGAGGCACTGTAACTTGTTTTAACTGAGTCAGAGCAACCTGTGATGGCAATAAGAAAATTACATTAAGCCATGATTATAGCTTACGTCTCTGTTTTTCAATGAGCGTCATTGTAAGGGAGGAAAAACCAGGATGGTAAAAATCCTAATGGAAGGCAAGAGTTTTCAGCTTTTAATGTGAGCTACTCAGTAAAGACCAGATGGCTGTATGAGCAGATAGAATGGATAGAATTTGAATTTCTGTTGAAATAAAACAAAAGTTTCTGTCAGTTGCATGAATGAACTCCCACTTGCCAGCGGATTGAACTGCATGATGGATGACAGTAGTGGAAAAAACTGGGATCTCTGGATCTAGTGCAAAAAAACCCCATACCAGACAAAAATCTTCCATTCTGTTCATCTTTTGTTCAGTTATGAACAAAAAATTCATACTGGAACTTGGTGCCTGTTCTAGAGCAGTGGGTAGCACACCAGTATGCCGAGGAAGCATTAACGAGGTTAGGCACATACATTTGTATATAAGGTGCTCCGTGTTTGATATGTGGGCGCTTAAAATCCCAGTGAAATATCAAGCTGCTGCAGCAGCCTCTGAGCATCTGACTAGTTTAATCCAGAGTCGTGACTAATGAGGCAGGACAGGATGTGATACACAGGTTTTGCTGTGTATATTAATGGATGTTAACTTGGCACTCTGACAGTTTGTGGAACACAGGTGAGAGCTGGTGGGAATAAGTGGACTTGCACATATCAGAGAGCAAGATCAGATTGGAAGGATTTGCCTGGAACTGGTGGGAACTCCTGTTGTTCCTCTCTGCTGCAGCTCACGCCTGAGCTCCTTGCTGCTTCACACATTCTGTCTCCTGTAACAGATTACCAGCTGCTTTTGTAGAAGTAATTTGATCCTAATCTTTCTGTGTGCTCTGAGGATTTTATTTATACTCTAGCCAATCTGCTTTGGGATAGAATAATGAGATTAGTACTGCAGAAATTAATGGAGGTTAAATATTTTTGTTTTGAATGTGTACTTCATCAATATTACTGTTTCTTACTGTTGTTGCTATAATACTGAAAAGGAAAAATGCTAAAACTTCGCACTCTATCTGCTGTGATAGACTGTAAACTGAATGCAAGGTACTTTTTTTTTTTTTAAATAGTTCTATTGAAAGGATTCTCAGAATGAGTGCTATTGAGGCAGCATCTGCAATATTGAAAGGCAAGAGGTTAAAACCAAACCTGTTACCCTTTCTAAAAGCTGTACACATTTTTCTTCATAACAATTTCCTATGTTATTTAAAATTTTCCTTGGGAGAGGAGAGATAATTAAGGGAAGAGGCAGTGTATGAGTTACATATGATTGAAATACATTTCTTTCCTAAGTCTTTAAAATTTTATTGATTTCTGGAGTTGGGGTTTAGTTCTCCTTCTGCCAGGACCAGAAATAACATTTGTAGGACATAATTTGTTTTGGGTTGTCTGGATGTTGTTTGTTGTGAGTGATACTCAAGTCAAGGTTGGTGGTTTCTTGTTAATTTGCAGAGAATTGTGTATTCTTTCTTTAAAATTTTGAACCAGCTAGCTTTCCCTCTGCCTCAGTAAAAATGAGTGCCTGCTCTAGTAAGTCTCCAGTGTTAGGCTGGGTACTTAATTGGTGTATCTTTGAATAACCCGGTTTTAACTCTTACTAAACTGTCATTTGACTTCACACACTACTTATTTCTCAACACTTCCACATTAATGCAAGAACAGCCAGACCAGTAGAACTGGTCTGTATTATCAGGAGTCATGAGAACCGCAGTAGGGAAGTAGGAGCTGTGCTTTTGTCTGTTGGTCAGAAAAATATTGTTGATAGGTAGGTTTTTATAACTGGTTCTGTTTTCCTTTCGAACTATTCCTTTTCTCCAGATGTACCTGGCAGTTCTGCCTCTGTAAGAAGCTTAGTGTTGCCACCAAGATCAACATTCAAGAATAAATACACTTAAATTGCATGTAAAATGACCAAAGGCCTACTGGCATTTTCCCCTGTCATGCTCATATTGTTCCTTGATTCTGCTGGGAGTGAGATGGTCACTGGTGTGCTTCAGAAAGGCTATGAAAAGGAACAGATTCCGGTAGTGACTGCACACCTAGTGGCTTTCAGAGTTACCATAAAAACATAGTAAGGAGGAGAACTACTTTCTAGTCACTAAATGACAGTGTTGGCATGTCAGTTGTAGGCAGCTTAGTTACTGTACGAAGCTTTGTAAGGCTGGAACTGTAAAACCGATGTGTGGTCTGCAATGCCTGTGCTGTGAAGGTATGTTTCCCTGGTCATGTATGTGTCATTAAAACTCCACGAGCAATGCCGCTTACACCTTGGAATGCTGCACCTGTATGAAGGGCTCAATTTTGTGGATTCAGTTGTGGTATCAGTGCTACTTGAAGAGATAAAAATCTTGAGAATGAACTTCCTGTTAACATAGACTTTCGAAGATACCAGTTGGTGTCTGATTCAAAGCCTTCCTGCTTACTCTGTGGTTTGACTGAGATAGCTGTGAGTTTATAAGCACTTCTGTTTCACTTTGTAGTGAATAGCATGATGCTTCCTAAATAAATTTCAGGAATTCACTGATAGTATTCTTTGTCTAAAACTGTCCTCTATTTGAACTTTGAATCATCAATACTTCTGTTTTTATTGGAGCCTATTGATTACAGTGTGAAAAGTCATGCTGTATAGTCATCCTGCTTATGGTTGACCAGCTAAGAGGCTTATTGATAGCACAAACAGATTAGCTCAGAGATAATTCTTAGATTCGATTATGTTGGCAGATTTGCTTTAGTTAAATCAGTGAGTGGCTGTACTGAAGTTGATTCTTTCCCTTATCTTACAGCTTCTCTGGACAGGATAGTCTAACCTTGCTGTCCATTAGATGCCGAAAACCCAATTAAGACTGCTGCTCTATAACTGTCATATTTTCTTATGTGTGTGTGTTTGGGGTTTTTTTGGTAACAATACTGATAGATTAATATATTAGAGTCCTGTTGGTTTTGCTTGCATTTACAGCAGAAGTTCAGAACACTGTAGCAGAGTACTATAAAGAAGGAAGGAAATGTGGGAAGAGCTTGGTTTAAAAGCTCTTGCAAAGTTTCATTATTGGCTTATTTTGACTTTAGACCATGCTGCTGTCCAGCAGAGCAAATTTTCCCATGGCTGTGGATTCCCTCTTCTATCCCCTTCCATATCATGGTGCTTGGAATTGAGTCCTTAACACAGGCAAGAGCTGTTTTTAAGGTTAATTTTCAGATTGTCCATCCTGGGCAGCTGAGCAGCTGTTAGGTGGGAGCAGAGGAAGCAACAGTAGTAAGTGAATGGGACTTCGGTGTCAAGAGAGAATAGTCTTTAGTGAACATGAGCTGATTTTGAAACTGCTGCACTCCAAGCTCTGATATAACCAACACTAGCTGTGTGTTGGTAGATGAGATGCTGAGGCTGACAATAACCTGCTGAATATTTTTGTGCTTATGGCATGTTCTTGACTCCAAACACCTGTATGAACAGAAGAGAGAGCTCTGTAGAAAGGTTACTTCTTTGGTGGATTGTGGCATGGTTAAGATTGGAAGGGATTTCTGGAGGTCATCAGGTCCAACCTCCCTGCTCAAGCAGAGTCATCCTAGAGCACTTGGCACAGGTCTGTGTCGTGACAACATCTGAATATCTCCAAGGCTGGAGACTCCATCGCCTCCCTGAGCAACCTCTGTCAGTGCCTGGTCATTCTCACAGGGAAAAAATGTTCCTGGATGTTTAGAGGGAACTGCTTGTGTTTCAGGCTGTGCCCATCACTCTGGTCTTGTCACTGGGAACCACTGAAAGAGCCTGGCTCTGTCCTCCCTCCCTGCAGGTATTTATACCCATTCATGAGATCTCCCTGAACCTTCTCATCTCCAGCTGATCAGTCCCAGCTCTCTCAGTCTCTCCTCATAGGAGGAATGCCCTGGTCTTCCTTCTTTGTCTTAGTGGCCAGTCACTGTCCTCTCTCTAGTATGTCCATCTTTTTCTTGTACTGGAGAGCATAGAACTGGACACAGTACCCCAGTTATGGCCTCACCAGTGCAGACTAGAAGGGAAGGTTCACCTCTCATCTAGTTTCCCAGTTAAAGGAAAAAAAGTGTGAACTCCCTGCTCCACTAGGTAATAATTCCATGCTTCAAACAAAACACAGAAAAACTGCTCATCACTAGTTTTCAATGAAGTTTAAAATAATGCTGAGTTGACTTGTTCCATCTTTTAATAGAAACCAAAGGTTAGGAAAATGTTCATACGGTGGAAACATTTATAGCCTAGAGGAGAAGAATGAAAACTATGGATACATTGAGGTAGTTACATATGCCTCTTTGAAGAGCTTATTTGACTGCTGTTGGAATCAATGCATTTTTGCATTATATCTTCACGTAAATTCTAAATTTCATCTTTTTAAAGGCAGCTGCTGGTCATGTCATATTGGAATCTAATTTCAAGCAAATCAGGACTCTGTATGAATTCTGGTCTGACATCAGTCACAATTTGGTGTCCTAGGGGATACTGAAGTGCAATTTTGTTTCAAGAGAGGGGTATTTTTTTTACATCTCATCAATGTCTGCTGTGGGAAATGAAGACTTTTGCTGTCCTCTTTAATGTTTACGTAAGTGGAGCTTGTGTTACTAACAACATTGCCTGTCCCAGAAAGCCTAGTTTCACTATCAGATACTGCACAGCTGCATATTTCGCAGGGGAGCAGCAGACACTCCTCTGCAGTGAGCAGAAACCTTGCAGTTCAAATCCGTGCAAACCTATTGCCACAGTGATACCTGTAAAATTAGCAGAAATGGAAGGCACTGGAACAATGTCAAGGTCCTTAGACTGTCCTTTAAACCTCTTTTAGATGGAATTTCTTTCTCTGCAGCCGTGTCTGATCATACTAGCTATTTCTGAGGAGGTATTAAGCACTGTTGATGTAAAGTGATGAGGTGGAAATCAGTCTTTCTTTTAACATGTTTTTTTGCGCTAGATCTTCTGTAGTTACAAATTGCACTACTGTCAGAAAGGAATGGTGGGCTTCTGTTATGTTTGGGTAATACTGCAGTAATGATCACTTCCAGGTATTTATGGAGGGGGTGGAGACCAGGATTAACCAAAAACATTACCTTCTTGGAGCCTCTGGTCTTGTAATGAATTCTGCAAACTTGCACGTGTGAAGGCCATATCAAAATCAGTCCTTTATGCCTCTATTTCCTGAGGGTCATGTAGTGTTGTCAGGTGGTAGATAAACGTGTTATGGCTTGGCCCAGTGACTTGTGACTGACTTGAGAGCCACACGTTTCCAATACAAGGCAATCTCAACTGAAAATGCTTTTTCTAATTGTCTGAAATGTTTTTAACCTTTGCTTATTCTTGTATTTGCTCACTAGAATTTTACTCTGTAGTGGCTTTCTCAAAAACCATGTTTTTGCAAGACGTCAAAAGCCATTAGAATGAAAAGGCTGAGAAAAGCTAAATACTGCATTTATCTGGCGGAGTACTTTGTCCCAAAGTCCAGAGAGGTGTGTACTGTCATACTATTGGATGTATGTTATGCTATCTTTTTTTTCTGCAGAGAACATTGATTTCTCCATGACATTCACTTGTACTGCTTTTATGTACTACATGAGGTTTCATTTAGGAACTGTTGTACCTCAGGCAAATGCAACTTTCCTAAATACTTTGCTCTTTTGCATTGCAAGAGCTGCAAAATATTCAATGTGAACTTCTAATGAACTGCGTTTGTTTAAGCATTCATGAATCACAAAAATCAGTCGTCTCTTACTTTGCAATGGGTGATGGGGAGCAGCAAGATCAAAACATTTGAGGTAACTCAGGAGTTCATGCCAGTACTAGAACTAAATCCAGTTCTTGTGAATCTCTGTTAAAAGGCTATCAGTCTCTTGGGGTCAGTGGATTGGCACATTCTGAAGCTATTTAGGGCCTGACAGGGTATGTGAAACAGGAAGCAACCTCAGCAGGCACGTGTGCTACACCTGCACTTTTTTTCCCTACAGTACTAAGGTTGATAAGTGTGCATTACTAATTCTCTTACGAAAGGAAAACTCCAGGTGGCCCAAAAGACTTTCCTTTCCCTGAGGAGCGTATGACTTGCTCAAGTGATTTGAGTGCACTTTATAGAAGTTTTAAGCACTTGTCTGGCAGATGGGTTGTGCAGGATAAGATGGTGCTACTTTTGCAGTAGTTATTTTAGTAAAATACGTGGAATGTTAAGCTGACAATGGGATATTGCTATGAAAAAGATCAGTGTTCAAAATGGGGGCCTGGGATTTCACAGGCTGGGAACAGAGTGCTTCCAAGACACACAGTTATCTCACTTTACTCACTGATGAATGTTCAAGGTAAGTCAGTCTCAGTTTCTTGAGCCTGACTTACTAACATCCACCCTCCAAGAGTAAACACTGCACCCATTTTGTACTGTTTATCAACTTTCAGAGGACACCTGCTCTATGTTGACATAATGGAAGAAAATTGGAAGGTTTTCTCATTGATGTCCCTCTTTGCTATTATACTGAATAGCAGGAAAGAGAGGAGGGAAATAGGATTTTTGACTTGGAAAAAAGGACAAGAATCTTTTTTGTTTTGTTCATGGGGGTATTATTGTCTTTAAAAAAAAATAAATACAGATAACTTATGGAATGAGTGATGTATTAAATCTAGAAATGTTTGTATGTAAAGACAAAGATCATAACCAAGTGTAATTTGGAGACAATAAACATAGAATTAACAGTTCACAGTAGTTACCTAACTCATGAAGAGCTGCTCAGCCCTGGTGGAAAAGGCAGATTGATGTCACTGCATGTTGAGTGTAGATCCTGAATATGAGAATGGATTTCTTAAATTCAGCATGCATGATTTTTATTACAATCTTAGTTCATTCTTTGAGGAATATTTTTTGCCTAATTCTTCTTCCCAAATGGTTGTTGAATAGACCTGATGACAGGAAATTTATCATAATGATAGAACCATAAATGATACACACAGAGAAGCTCTGGATGCTGGAAGCGATCGAGGCCCAGTTGGACAGGGCTTTGAGCAACCTGGTCTAGAGAAAGGTGTCTCCACCCATTGCAGCAGGCTGGACTAGTTGACCTTTAAGATCCCTTCCAACCCAAAATATAGCTATGACTCTATGAAATGTAACTATGAATGTTTTGGGGTTTTTATCAAAAAGTAGTATGAAATGCATTATGTTGATCTTTGTGAATATTTACAGTAAGAATTAAGAACTGAAATAAAATTCTTTTATTTGTTAAAGTAAAGCTGATGCTTCCTTAACAAAAATTTCACATGACTTGTCAATTGGTATTTAGACAGAGGTTTCAATTGAGGTGGACAAAACTGTACTTTTAAATAGTCCTAATTGTTCATCATAGGTCAGCTTTAATCTCAAGATTTTTTTAAAGGAAAAAATTAACTTTCTTCCTTTCTACCAACTAATAATGGATTATTATGGACTAAATGGATTATTTCTTGGATTTGTAAGTCTAGCAGAGCTGCTCTTCCAGTAGAACAAAGATGTTTCTTGTCTCTTCTGTTTCCAGTCAGCTTGTCAGCATCAGTTTCATCAGTGGCTGTGGGATTGGTCTGGGCAAACAAACCTCATCTCTCTCTAACTGCAGAGGAGGCCTTTGCTGTTAAGTCTTGGGTTGATTGATACTTGTGTAGGGTCTGTAAATTCTGGCTCTGGGCGTTCAGCTAGTGATGTCCCTCAGCCCTGTGATGTCATGATTAAGCACACACACTAGTTACAGGACTGATGGTTTGAGTCCCTCATTGCTATTTTCATGGCAATGAAGGTTGGCAGAATGCATTGCAACACCAGTATTTGAAAACCCACATAGCTGAAGCCAGCACGGTGCTTGTGAGTGGTTTGACTCCCCCTTCCCCTTGGCTTAGCCTTTCCAACCGGGTTGCATTCCTGATCACATTGATGTGGAGTGGTAGAAGCACTGATGTCTCTGTGAGGAAAAAGGAGCAACAAGGATATATGGCTCCAGGGTAAGTGTGCAGTAGGGTGACAGTGTGCTTTCAGGACAGCCCACACTAATATTAGCTAGAGGTGCCTGGGAAGGCATGTGCCTGAAGGCTGTGCTTCTATAACCAGATTAGCCTGGGCTCATAGTTTGCCATCTCTGCTGGGGATAGTCCTGCCTTGTCCTACCAGCTGTGTGTTGCACCTCTTTGTCCACAGATCTTTCATACTGTTACCCCCTGGGAAATAAGCCAGAGAGGCAAATTGAAAAACATGGCTTGAAAAGTTGGTTAGATTTCCTTAGTTTTAGTTTTATTGCTAGTTTGTCTTTCTTAGGGAGTCAGATGAATGGTGGAGATGGCACAAAGACGACACAAGAATGTGCAGGCAAGGCCAATTAGTGTTTAGTTTGCTTTAGGTGTATAATACCACACCTTTTATTCAACCTGTGGGCATTAAGTTATATAGGTCTCTTTAAAAATGAGAGTTAATGCCATCAAAATTGAATGATTTGTTAGTTGTGTGGGCGTTCTTGTTTTGTAGTTTGTTGGGGTATTTTTGTTTCGGATTTTTTTTGTTTGTTTGTTTTCTTTTTTTAATAAAAGAAAGCCACCAACATCATTTTGGTACTCTTGGTTAGCAGATTTGCACGGGGAGGATTGAATACCCTGTCCTGTCTCTCTTATCTGGTAAATTAGCACTAATTAGTTTGTCAAGAAGTCTGAGAGGAAATTCCTAAATGCACCTAGGAGCGAGCAAGCCTATTGTTTTGATCCTATGACCAGCAGGAATAACTTGAAGATAAAACATGATATAATAATTGCAGCAGGAGAAATGAGTAAGAGGAAATAGGAGGGGCTGCATAGTCAGGAAAATGATCAGTTTATAACATGACTTGTTATAGCAGATGTAGTACTGCTATAACAAGTTCTCTCCTTTGTTCCTCAGACCTTTCCCTGGAAAAGGTAAGCAGTTGTTATAATGTGGGCAATAAAAGTTTTTTGGGTGGGTTTTTGGTTTTTTTTATTTAGTGAACCCTTAGACTGAACAGCTCTAAAATACTTATTTCAAACTTCAGGTATTGGGAAGGTATGAACAGGGCTTCAGCTTGTTATGGCTCTGATGTAAATTCTACAACAGATAATTAATTTCTCTTCTGAGTGGGAACTAGTGGTTCCTGATTACCCTGATTTCTAATTGGAAACTGTTGTTTGTTTTGTGATAGAAGACCTATAATCCAGCAGTGTGCCAACTTGGAACTGAGTATATGTGAAGCTAAAGAATAGATTTTGGGAGGGACTGCTTTGGACACTTCATTGTTCAACACTATAGTCCATTACCACCAGAGAAGTGAAAGGAGTTTGGGATCTCAGAATAATAAGGCATTGGTGTTTCTTTAAGGGCACTGAAGACACTTGCAAGCATCTTTTATGGATTCTGACATATTGGCTGATCCACTTTTTCTGCCTGTTCTTATTTGTTTCCTTTTTTTTTTTTTAAACCATACTTTTTCTCTGGCTTTGTTTTTGTCAAGTGTTACGGAGTTTCCTTTATCTCCTCATATAAGAGAGCTCCAACAGAGAAATTGGCAATACTTTTTTTTTTTCCCCTCCTTTTTCTTCAGGATAGCTGTTAATGGTTTGTAAAGTTTTTGGAAGTAACAGACTTTTGAAAGAGAAAAATGAGCAAACAAGGTTAAATGGAACTCATAATATGCATATAAATTCTTACTGAAGATTTAGCTCTTAAAAGAAACCCCAAACCCAAATAACTATTTTATAAATTTCTTTTCTAAGTACCTTTTCACCAAAGATACCAAGAAGTTGTTGTGGTGGCCAAAAGAAGTTGTGCTACCTAACTGTATTGCCTGTCTAGCAAAAACTTCATGAAGTGCCTGCTAAAACTGACCTAAAAAAACCCTATTTCTCAACAAGTGGATTAAGTAACATTTTGGGGAATAGATTTTAATAGAAATTGGAAACTGGGATATTTACAGCTGTAAATGCCTATCAATTATGAGAAACAGAATGTAGTCCTGAAACTCAGGAATGATTCCTTGAGTAAAGTCCAAGTCATGAAGATGTGAATTACTGATTTTAAAGGGGTTGGTTGCTTGCTTTTTGTGTCTTGAGGGTTATGTTTGCTCTTTTGGGAAATAATTGCAGAGGACAACAGAGTGAGTGTAGATTCAGCATAGTTTGTGACCTACACTCTGGAACAGCAAAGCCAGACTTGAGTCACAAGGGTTAAGCAGGTTGTTACTTGTTTCTTTTTGTGTGCAGATCCCTCTTACCCTGCCTGAAGTGAAAAAGGTGGAGAAGGAGAAAGGAATACAGTGACTGGGTGGGTGGGTGTGTTTTGAGGGAGGGGGAGTAGAATTTGGAAGGATGTATTACATTACAAGACATGATGTGTGGTCCAAAATGGCCAGTATCTTGTCTTGGAAGTCTATCTTGACCTCTGGGCTTCTTGTTTTTTAATTAAAAACAAAAAAGGCCAAATCACTGTTACAGTAGGGTAACCTGGCTGGGTGTAGGTAGTATATATAGTATCTCAGCTGTGGAGGTAAAAGAGTCTGGAATCCTTGACAGAGTCTGGAATCTTTGACACGTCAAATGTGTCTCTGAATTACAGTCTACTGGATCTTGCATGCTGCAGTTTAGGGACCATGTCAAAATGTCAGCAGCTGCTTCCACATTTGTAGTGTTGACAATATGACCTTCAGGTTAAGAGATCTCTGCTGACGTGAGCTGTGCCCAGTATATGTTTGTTTTACTCTATTTGGAGCTTTTGTAGTTGCATACTTCCAAATGACCACAAAGCAAATGGGAGCATGAAACAACTGTCTTTTGCACTTGCAGGTGGCTGGTCTAGTACTTAAGCACTGATGCTTCAACTTTCTCATTGTGCCCTGGGGTATAATACTTTGTGGTAAAGCACATGTGCAGCTTAAATGAGAAGAAGGTAGGAAAGGGGCAAATGTATTTTTTGGTAACACTGTCCTTGTACTAGTTAACATTTGTGCCTGGAAGGTTTGCACAAATGGGTTTGCAAATGGGAGAGTTTGCTGGGGAGGTGTTGTAAACAGGAGGGGGGATTTAGTCTCTTAACCTGTCTCAGCTCAGTGCTGGTAAATGCAGCTGAGCATAGTGATGCTGTCTTGGGTCTTTTGTCCAGGTTTTGCTTCTTGTATGCAGACTATGTTCAACTCAGTACAAAGCTGCAGTAATGTGAGTGTGCTGTCCATTTCTGTTAACTCTTTTTTTTGGATACTTATTCAAGATGAGCATGTCAACTGGCACAAGATTCAGACATAGTGATATAGGTAATTATTGTATGATGTGTACTTCAAGGGCTTGTTACTCTTTAAGCTAAGTTAGCCAAGTCACTTTCACTGGAGCCTATCACCTCTTTATATAAAATGATAGCTGGTGTGAATCAAACTGTAATTCTGAGTATTAAGGCTGTGTAAAGTAGGGGACCGTCTCATTAACCAAGTTTAGTTGTAGCTTGGAAGGCCTCTAGTCTACTTCATAACTGCACTGCGATCTGATGTTATTTGTGAGCTTTGTGATTAGTTTATCATGTTAGAACAGCTCCTCCATCCACCCCCAATCTTGCACTGACTGTGTGCAGCATTACTGTCAGAGACATATTTCCAGGGAGATGGGAATCAGGCCAAGCAGGAATTATTACAGGTTGTGGTAACTGTGTCTATCAATGACTGCACTTTGCAGTTGTACAATGTTTGCGTTGTGTCTGTCTTTGTCCTGTGACAGACTTATTTGTCTTTCACCTCAGCCTGTAGCTTCTTGAATAGAAAAATACAGGTTCTATCAAGACAGCTGCTTAATAAAGGCACATGTTGAAATACTCAGGAAGAGAAAACTGTTTCCTGCGAAAATTACAGATTGCTGAGAGGAAGGACGTAGCATGCAGATGTTACAAAGCGTGCATGTTAAGATTCCTGGCCTTTTCCTGATCAGCAGCCTGGTCTTGCAAGCAGACCAAGGCTGAGCACCTGGAAGTTTTATGCAGGTATTTTTGTATTGGCTGAAATAGTGCAGATAGCCAGGGTTGGTCTCTTTGAAGTATGGAAGTACTAACTCACTTGTAAGGACTCCTTGTCTCTATGTGCTTTCTGTCACAAGGGACTTGTAGCTACAGCATGTAGCACCAGAAATAAAGGGAAAAAAAATTTGGGCCTGTAGCAAGTGAGGAAACAAAATCTGGAGACAGCAGTAGGTATGAGCCTGCTCCAAGCCAGCAGTTATGGGTTAGCTTACACAGGAGAACTTTGTTAGTTCTGCAAATTGTTTGTGCCTCTGAGAGATCATGCTTTTTTTGTGAACAGGGGCCCTTTCTGCCAAGTTGCAGGACATCATGTGTCTTATATGTGGCTACTGTATCTGTTACACAAGTGACAGCACAGCAACAGTAGACTGCTTTAATGTGTCTGATGTCAAATTTATTTTTATAAAGCAGTGTAATTCATTACTGGTGCCAGCCCAGATATTTGCTATGGCCACAGTCAACACTTGCGACACAGCTGTTGCTGCCATTGCACGGTGAGCTCCCCAGTTGGAGTATAAGGTAAAATTCAAGCAGTTTTTTCTTATTTGCAGTCAGAAATCTACACAGGACCACAAATACAGCCTTCTGTTGGTACTTGTGTTGTATAGTTGTTGGAATTAAGAATTTAGGATCAAACTGATGTTGTTTGAGCCTGTATCTTTTCTTTCTATAGATACTCCTGCTGCAGGTTTTTGTTTCTTCATTGATGTAGTTTTTGCTGACGTTTAGACTTTGTTTAAAAAGGTGGGACAATTCACCTAGTTCCTTAAAATACACTTTTTTCCATAGTCAAGTCAGAAATAAGAGCATATGTGTAGATTAATGGCTCAATTATGGTCTCGATTTAAAAATGCTACCTAAAATGTGTCTTGATCTTATGGCTCTGAGAGGAGTTACAGATCAGATAGGGGGTAGTAGGAGGAGTAAGGCATAAAACTGATGGATGACTCTAAGTATGTTTGTCACAGCCAAATTGATTACTGTAACTGGGCTAGTCTAGTGTTTTTTCCTTTCTCAGACTTGGATGGTTTTATATAAAACTAATAAGTAACTTGCTCTGTACTTTCTCTTTCCCCTTGTTGTTCAGTGATGTGGTACAAATGAAGAAGGATTATCTGCTAAATGTCTCTTTTTTTAAGAGGGCCAATATTGTTGGACAGTGTGGGAATTTACAAAGTGATGCCTTTCTCTGCTTTTGCGATTTTTCTCCCCTCTCTGAGAAACAGGAAAGAAAACATTTTTCTGATGAGGGTATTAGTGTCACATTGGCATTTTAGAGTAGTCGGATTAAATGGGTTGTTCTTGGAATCTGGAGTTCAGTATTCAATCTGTTGTTACTGTGGATACAGCGATTTGCTAAAGTAGTCACCTCTTCATGCTTTGCCAGTGGCTAAACGTGCCTTCCATGGATCCACCTGCACACCTTGCGTTAAACTGAACTCATGCCCGCTGACTGCTGGAACCTACCTACTTTTTTATTTTTTTATAGGTGAAAGAGTAAAGGGAGCAGAGTGTGGACTGAAGGGAATTAAAGTCTCAGAAACCTCACTCCCACTCAAATATTGCGGTTTTTGTTCCCACCTTCACAGAGTTGCATTCTTCTGGGCATGGAAAATCATAGACATTTCCCTAAAACATCTGGGTGATAAATACCTGTTAGAGCCCAATGCTGACTCTGTGTGAGCTTAAACATAGTTTCGTATCCTGAGTTCTGTGCTCTTCTGCCTTCTCTTTTTTTATTCTTGGAATATGGGTTTTCTCATCTGTAAACCAGCGCATTTGAACACGCTTAAAAGCAAGCTGGTGGAAACATTCATTTTTAAGTAAACTAAATGGACAGGAATGAAGATAGTCCGTGAGTTTAGTGGGAGAAAAAACACCCAAACACTGCCTCTGTAGTACAGGTAAATGCAGTTAAGCATTTTAAGTTTCTAACCTTGGATCCCTGAGATTTGCAGTTATTTTGTTGAGGAGCTTCATTTTATGGAATACTGCTAAACTGGAGTTTAATGAAAGGAGCATGGGGAGATCCTATGGAAACAGTGACTGTTGAACTGCTCGAAATGTAAGGATTTCAACTTGCTTTCTGTTGTGTTGGTTCTTCAGGAAAATGCAAATTGAGTTAAGAATGAATGAATGTGTCCAGCCCTTGAGGGTTTCTGTGCTTTGCCTGGATTGAGGGCCAGAGTCAGGAGTGGCTACATGAGTCTGTGCTGAGATCATTAGGCTGAGGACACCAGCTGTGCTATTATTAGGAGTTTTAAAGTCTCTGGCAGATGTTCTTAGGCTCTCTTCCAGCCCCCACATATGGTGCAGTGGAATACATGGAAAAAGAAATTCTGACAAATTGTTTTCCCATTCAACAAACAGATTTTAATTTTTTTTTTTTCCCTGTGTAGCTGGACAAGATATTTATGTTAACTTGAATGTATTAAAAACTGGTTTGAATTATTTGAAATGAACAGAAAATGTATTCATATGAAAGTGAATAGAAGGGCTTTCCTTGAAAAGGAGGACTTGAGGGGCTAGCCAGAACTCAAGTTTGGAAGTGCATGTGTTTTGCCATTTAAGTGTTTGTTTTCTATTTTCTTTACCACCACTATTTAGACAGGGCCCTTGTTGGATTACTTTTTGTGTATGTCTATAATGCAAAGCTGTAGCTGCAAAGATTTTGAATACTGGTGATGAGACACAAGTGAAGATGTGATATACATGGAGCAAAGAGGTATTAATAGTGAGATTAAAGTCTTTGAACAGATGTACTGCTTATTATGTTATGGTGATACAGCATATAGCATGAAGAAAAGCATATTTTTTTCTTTGTTTTTGTTGTCATAAGAGTATGCGTGTGTCTCGTTTTGAATGTGTAATTTGTTTTCTCTCTGGAAGTCACTTAACCAGCTTACATACCCTCGAAGTATAAATCACAAGCTGCTCTGTGGAGTTCTCATATGCTCTGTGTTGTACAAAATGCAAAATGGAGGTATCTGCCAGGAGGGTGCAAGTCTGACTAAATGGCAGATGAAAAGTACATAAGGAGCTGAAGAATGCAAACTATTTATGATAGGTAACAATATATCTCTACGTCTCATGTGTTATGGGTTTTTTAGCCATGGCAGTGTGTTGTTGCTAAGCAGAACAACAAATGTTTAAACAATTCCCTGTACATCATCTTTTCCTTTCTGTCATCAAAGTATGTGGTGTTTTTTGAGTTAAACCAGCTGAGATGGTGCATGAGTTGCCCTGTGTTGAGCACAAAGGGAAGAAAATGCAACACTTGAGAAGTTTATTATTTATTAATTTTTATGTGTCCATCTCTCAGCTTCCAAACTCTGAGGCAGCTCTCTCATACAGAGCTTTTTAGTATGATTAAAGAGAAAAGGACCCAAATTAAGCCATGTAGCACACAGTTCTTATTGAGGCTCTCATGCCTTTTGCATGCATTTTCTCTGTGCGTGTTTGTTTCTGGATGTTACAAGAACAGACCATACCTTTGATCAGAAAACTGAGTACTCATTCTCTTCATTGTTTTATCTGACACCAGGGAAACAGTGTTGGTGACCTAAAGGTTTTTGGTTTTTTCCTTCTTCTTAAGTCAATGAACTGGGATTTTAATCAAATGTTCTGATGCACTTGTAGGTGCGTATTGCTGATAAGGGATACATCTCTAGATCTAGTCTGAATGTGATTTCTCCTTCTGATTTCCCTATCCCCAAACTGTTAATCTTTCTACCTTCTGGTAAGGGTGCTATTTTAAACCGTTAGAGAGCCATGTAGTTCTTCAGGCTGTTTCCACATTATGGTCTAAAAGAGCTAAGTGCATCCATGTACTGCACTGTGGGGAAAGACAAGATGTGACCCCAGAGGTCTGTGGTTGTTGATGTGGATGAGGGCTGTGCTACAGCTTGTACCCGGTCATTTGAGAGTACTGCTCTGTTGTTGCACCCCAAGTAAGCAGGACTGTGTGCTGAAACTTGTGTATTGGTATCTCAAGTTGATAGCAGTGAGTAATCAATTGCTATATGAGTAACATTGTTACAGTCCACACAGTCACATAGCTCCTATGAAAAGAACAGTTTCTCCTGTGTTACTGGGATTACAGTGTGGGACCCAGAGAAAATTTAAAAGGATTAGTCATGGCATGTTGCATTAAGCCTGACTGCTTAATCAGATGGATTTTTTTCTAAAGATTATTTTGTTGGCAAAACTGGGAAAATTAGGATCATGAGGAGGCTTGCTTTGAAGCTTGGAGCAAGCAAAGTCCTAATGTGCTAACATGACTGGTTAGAACATGTTTTTCTCAGGTTAGAGGTGAACTGTCACATCTGCATGATGGGAGGAGACTGGGCTAAATGTGCTTGTGGTATTAAGCTTGCCTTCATAGGTGGCAGTCCTTGTTTGACTAGAATTGAGTATTTATATAGCTTCTTACAGTATCAACTACTTTCTAACTGAAAAATAATTGCTTGGATTAAAGTGGTTGAGTCTTGCACAGCCTTGTACTGAGAGTATTAAACCTGGGTCAGCTCCCCCCTCTTCCCCCAGTTCTGAACTTTAGCAACCTGTTCAGTTCTCTCTGCATGAGGTGGGAGGACATGAGAAGGAAGATTTGTTATAAACATGTTCCAGAAATGCATTTTCCGCTTCCAAGGATGTGCTTAGAGGAAGCAATTTGTGCTTGTTAAATCTTAGCTTCCAGGATGCCCTGCAACTCCAGTGATGCCATCAGTGACGTTGGTTCACATACCTCCTTTGGTAGAAAATGCTTCCCTGCAATAGGTGTGAGCTGAACGGTTGACAGTTATATTTTAATTTCTCTGTAACTCTGGAATGCCTTAGACATGTAGGTTCTCATGTGGGTGTGTATGTTTGTGGGTAGATGGAGCAAAACTCATCCTCTCACTGAACATATGTTCTAAGTCTTCTCTGTGAGAATGTACAGGAGCCTACTAGTCAGTTTCACTCCTTCTTCAGCCTTAATCAGTATATTGTAAATAGTGTGGGAACTACCATGTTAGGGATATGCATGTATTTGTTTTATGAAGGTTCATTTTGCTAATTGGCAGGTTGATAGATTAATGCATACTCCTTGGGTGTATTGAAAATGGATTGTGGATTTGTTTGTTTACTTAGTAATTTATTTTTTAAATAGCCCTCCCTTCCCCAAGCTTGACATTTCTTTTTATTGCTATCTTACAGTACTGAGCATGTTTCAACTTCAACTCAGCAGTAGAAAGAGAAATTTGAAATGAGTGAAGCTCTGAAGAAGCAGATCTCCCACTCTCTCTCCCTTGTCCTAGTTTAAAATTAGATCTGCTGGCCCATCAGGAAGGGGCTTACATTTCTTGCTCATTTTCCAACTGTCAAGCAGAGCATGTAGTCATGCTGAACAAAGCAGCAGCATTCCTGGATCCTTTTAATGATGTATTCAGAACTCCAGTGCCTCCTGATTTAATGAGTACAGTGAATGTATTCACAACTAACAAGAGCATGCTCATTAAACAGCAGTAAGTTAACTGTCCTATTCTCTCGTAACAATCCAGTTCATAATTAAATGGTGCCATATCTGAATACAACACTGGGCTGTCAAATGAAGAGGTTAGATATTCTGTGGATATGCGTGGTTAGATGGGGTTGTTGGAGTATAAGTAATTTAGCTTAGCTTGTCTGACTGATAAGGATACTTTTCTTGGTGGAGACTTTGTGTTTACAACTCCCAACCAACCAAAAAGTTTAAACTTAAGCAGTCAAAATGTTTATTTAATTTGTCTTTTAGCTGGTAGCTTTCAGTTGTATATTCCACTCCGTTGCACTACTACTGTTGTGTAAATCCAAAGTAACACAGCTATTCTAAACTGGATTTACTAGACTGTAACTGAGGGTGGAATTGGACCTTTAGTTGACTTGACCGCTACATAAACTCAGTCTTAAAAATCCTGATGGTTAAGTGGTGACATTTGAAAAATGAAGAGATCAGTTTAGTGTTTTGGATTGGCGATGCAAGCTGAACAAAGGTTAGGGTGCTTAGAGGCATGCAGGAGTTTGTTGGAGTTGTCTTCAGTAATGTTAAGATAAAAGTAGCAGCTGAGTTATCATCTAAGTTATCTACTCCCTAAAGCACACTTATCTTAATTTTTTGTAGAATTCCGGGTGAAAATGTAAATATTGAATTCTTACCTTTGCTTTTAATCTAATGTCTATTCTGAAATATTTTGGTTTTAGTAGTTACAGCCAGTATGTAATAATAGATTTGGAGGCAGAGGGAATTTGGGCCTCAGGGAGGGATAGCATATGAATTCTGTCTGCTTTTCTACTGGGAACCTCCTGACACTGTCTTGGGGCCTTTTAGCATAATCGAGATGACACCAAGCCAGTTCTGATTTCAAACCAGCTGACAATCTATTCAATTTGTGCTGTCTGCCTTTCTTTAAACTGATTTCAGAAAAAAGCCATACAGTCTTTCGTACCTGTTTGCCATCTGGAATACGAGGCTCCTGCATGGATAGGAGCAGATGTACTGAATGTTTGATGCAGCCTTCTGCAGCTGCTGCCTGTTACCGCAGGCTGCCTGTACCTGGCTCTGATCTCTGCTCGTCAGCCAGTCCCTGCCCGTCCCCGGCATGGGCTCCTATGTAAGTTTGTCAAATGTGTGCTGCACTCTAATAATTCCTCTTTCCCCAAGAGCCATTTTCATTCAGATACCCTATGTAAGTATCATTGCTTGTCTTCTACTCTGCCCTTTCATGCTAACACTGAATGGTAATGCTCCTTTTAAATGTTAACTTCCTGCTTTGTTCACGCTACTATGTGTTGTAAAACCTAGGCATGAATGGTTTGATGTAATTCAAAGGAAGAAAATTTGCACACTTCAGAGTAAGAAAGAACCTGTTCTTTTCATTTTTGAATAAGAAGAATGACCCACAGTGGTTGAATCAAACTGGAAACCAGTTGTTTACTTGACACATCACACGGAGACACACTTGCAGCTGCTAATGTCTTGTGTGGTGTGGGTGTGTGGAGTGAGCACGCTGTGTGTAGAGAGAGGATGGAGGTGGGGAGGAGAACTCAGGATATCTTTGCTTTGTTTTAATCCTCAGTAAAACTTTCCTTGCTGGTTATCTGGAACGGGTGAATTCAGCTGGTTGACCTTTTTGTGTAACTCATGGATGGAGGTGAGTTGGGTACTGCCATAGGGATACCATACAAAACTGAAGCAGGGAAGGATCTGTTGCTTTCTACTTCTGCCTCCAGGGGTTTTTTCTGTCTATATTTTGCAGGTTGGTACAAGGCCTGTGTGTTTTTCTTCAGTTGTGTGTTTGGTGGTGGATGTGGATGGTGGTTGCTTTGGTTTTTGTTTTTGGGGTGTAGGATTGCCAGGACAGAAAAGGAGTACTTGGGGAACAAATTGCTTTTGTTTTAGTCTTATTCCTGGGGTTGAGTTGCTTTTAACTTACTTTGATACTGGACCACAAATGTGCATTAGATGAGGAACAAAGTAGAAAGAGTTCCTGTATTCCTCAAGCCTATTTTTGCAAGATCTTAAATATCTCTAAATTAGTTCTGAACTTTGTCTGATTTTGGCTTAAATGTTTTTATATAAATGCTGAACTTTGTATTTGGCTTACAGCTTTCTTATAGTAGCCATATAAATTATTTTATACTTTTAAGATTGTCTACTACTCTGCCCATTTGCTCAGGGAATAATCTGCTCTTTACTGACTATGCCTGGGTATCTGAAAAGCTGAGACACATTCCAAATGTTCTAGTTCTGAGTCGTATTTTATCCTGCCTACATACAGTGTTTTCAGAGAAGCTGTAGGGGGAGGATTTCAGACTGAACACATACTTGCTTGTGTGGGTATGAAAGGGCAGTGTAGGGGATATCCTTCACCAGAAAAATGATTCACAGTTTTCTCTGTGAACTTTCTTGGTTCATTATTTCGATTTGGATCTTAATATTCACTGAGCCTAATACCAGTTACTACAAAGGACAAACTTTTATTACCTTGCATTAGTAAAACAACACTAGTTATTAGCACAGGCAAGTGACTCCTTCCTCCAGTCTCTCTAGATTATTTTTAAAGACAATGACCTTTTCATTCCTTACCACCAAGCTAAGATGGTAGTGAAAATTATATTGCAAACTAATAAAATAAAACAATTGAGAAACATTGAACTGAAACATTGTAGGTAAAGAAATTAAAGAAATTTTGTGCTTTGCATGTAGGCTAATTATAAAGGTGGGGGTTTTCTTGGTTGGGGTGTTTTTTCCCATAGCAAATGGACTATCAAAGGATAGATGTGACAGACAGTAGACTTAAATTACTTGAAATAACTTTGCTGTACTATCACAAAGCAGACAATCTTGAGGATGTACAGTGTGAGTAGATGGATGGTATAGGTCATGCAGCACTGGATTGTTGCTACTGTGTTAACTCAATGTTTGATGGGTAGGCAGGAGACACTTGGTTAATGTCTTGGCTTTGAAGGTTGTATTATGTCAGCAAGGTGACCTCATAAAAATCTATGTGTAAATAGCCTATATCTATGTATATCTATACAAGATTTAGTTGCCAGTCAACTTGAGTTAAATCCTAATTTACCTCTTATCTTAACAGTGGCACAGTGTGGCAGAAGACAAATGATCTTACTGCCAGTTCATTCTTGATTATAGTGTCAGCAAATGTTCCTGCTGCTGAAGATACGCGGGCAAGACAGATGGAAGGTAGTAATTACATGGACTCGTTGGGAAACTTAAAAGAAAAGTGTTGGTTGAAAAACTCTTACTTCTCAGAAAAACTATTTTGCAACTTATCTTAAATCTAATTTTTTTTCATTAATTTTTTCACAAGATACTTTATTACCTGCTGTGAATTTGGGGAAACATCTGTTGAAATCCCAGCTTATACAGAAAGGGTATGAACAGGAAATCTCTTAGTTCTGTGTGTTGCTGAAAAGAAACACTTTTTCCTGCAATTCCAGCCTTTAAAAGAGTATTTTATTCCCTTCCCTGACCCCTGAAAGTGCTATATTTGCATATTTCTGCGAATGATTTTTCTGGGGTTGCTGAAGGTTACTGCTGGATTTCTTTCCTTCCTTTTTTCTTCTTTCTTGCATTCTTTGGGAAGAAAAGAGACTTCAGTTCTATGTGAAAAATTTTTATTTGTTTTTGATTAAATGTTGTTGCTTCACTGTCAGGCTCAAATTTAATTTCTTTTATTGCAGGTGTTTCAGTTCAGGCTTATGATGAAGTATAGAAATGCACATGGGAATAGAATTATATTTGCAAATGTAAATCACCTCATCAAATCCACCATTCACCATATGGTGAATTTCAGTCTGCTGTAATCATAGCCTGATGCTTGGAACAGTTCTGCACTTTAGTATGTTAAAACTTGGAATCAGGACTGTTGTGAAGCAGGAAAACAGTGGTGTGAAAAGGCACTGGGAATACCTGCAGCTTCACTGATAAAGTAAATGACAGGTTGTGTATCCTAAAGGCTGGATGTTATCCAGTCACACAGTTATGCTCAGTTTGGAACTGAGGAATAATCGGAGAATCAGGATGGTTTCGGTTGGAAGGGACTTCTAAAAGGATATTTTTGATTAGAGTTGTCAGCAGCCAAAAGCTTGATGCAATGGGAAGCAGTGGAATTAACCACTACTGTAGGCCTGAGCCTTTTGATTAATTACAATTGAACTTTTAAAAATCTATTTCATTAGACATGATCCGGGAGGTGACTTCTAATAAGCAAAATCAGATGAGAAATATTTAAAATTGTGTTATTTGTTCTTTTGTCTGAAGGAGCATCTGGTTTGGAATAGTTTTTTCACAGAGGGAGTTGCATTTCATATCTACCAAGATTCAAAAGTTTATCCTTGGTGCAGGCTTGCCCCTGGAAAACAATGTTTACGCATCCATTGTTTTGACACTTTATTTTCAGTTGGATCAGTCTGAGAACTGATTGCTGCTTGGAGAAGAGGTGACTGCAATGGCAGACTTGTCCTTAATGTGAGGGAACAGGAGGCTGGCTGACAACTGTTGTGACTTGTCTTGGAGGAGAAGTTAAGATAAAGGAAATTGCTCAGAGTTTTCTTCAGGAATGATAAAGTATTTCCAAATTCTTAAATATCAGAAGTTTGTTGAGGTGACAGGTCATACCCTACATAAAAATGCCATTTTGAGAAGGGCAGAGTTTGTGACTGGTTTTACTTTGAAAGGTAATTTCAGGAAAAAGGGGTCTAATTTGTTGGAGTATGTGTGATTGCCAGATGAACTTGTAGCTCTGTTCTCCCATGAGTGTTTCAAGACATGCAGAAGAAAGCCTTAGTCTTTTGAGATGTATGCAGTTTTAACGTATGGCTTTATTTTGCTGTGTAGATAAATCTTACTACTTTTGTGAAGACTCTGGAAGCATTTTGCAGTGTTTTCATGATGTTTAAAAGGAAAAGATTTGCTACCATCTGTTCTGGCCAGAGGATTTTTGTGTATGGTTGTCTGTACTGCTTTGTGCTCGAACTAAAACTTTTGGACGTGGTTAAGAACGTAGATATTGTAATATGCATTTAAAAGATCAAGGTTTTAATGCAGCAGACTGAAAAGAGGAGTAGCCTAACCCTGTTTGGTTCAGTTTGTGTAGCTGCTCTGCCAAGAGAGGGTGAGGAAACTTGTGCATGAGCCAAAGTTGCAATTGCATTCAAATGACCTTACAGCATCAAGAACTGTTCATGTGGGGGAAACACAAATAGAAGCGACACTTAAAGCAAGCCTGCTAGCCAAATGGTGAGATTCTGGTGGGGAAAAGGAGACACAAGAAACGAAGAATGCTATGCAAATGATCAGGATCAAAAGGAGTTGAAACACAGGTACAGCAGGGGCTGTTACAGAGCTGTAATCCCCCAATCCTTTTTGTTGCTCTTAGAGCTGAGCTTTGGCTGTAGTATGTATGTACTGTGTGTGCAGAGGCATTGCTAGCAATATTTTAAATTAACTCGGACAAAAGAAAGGAACATGGCAAACGCTGCTTTAGTACTTTTCATTTTCCCTTACTCAGCAGTTCAGTTGAATGCTGTTTTTCGACGGTTGCACTGCGTAACGCTGCCCGGCGTCTTTCTCAGATACCGCTGAGCTGAGCTGCTGATGTGTTCTCAGATGCAGCTTTAGACTGGTGGGGAAGGGGTATAGACTTATGCTTTGATGTTCAGGAGTAGGTTATTGACGGTGTGCTGTGCTTCAGTGGGTCAAGGATCACTGTTTACTGTGGTTGCCTCCCTCCCTGCCTCCACATCTAGCATTAGTAAACTGGCATGTTATTTACCACCATGAGATTTTTTTGAGAATAAACCAGAAGGAATCTGTGGTCGCTAATATTTTAAGATTACAGATAAAACTGCTTTGGGTATCTGGTTGGGTAAAACTGGTTTGGGTATCTTAAGTTGTGGTATTATTGTTAAACGTGCTGTGTTGGAAGCAGGCAGATTGGTGCAAGAGGAATTACTTGCACAGTTTTGCAGGCTTCCAGCTGCAAAGAAATTGCACTTCTTTGAGGTACTCAAATTGTCCTATATTTGTAGGACAATTAATTTGTCACTGATTTATCTTGGCAATCCTGGTGTTAATATTTATATTTGTATGTGTATTAATTTTTGTATATGCTGATAGGTAATTTGGTAACTCTTAGCCCATTTTTTGAAGTATGCCATTGGTGATGCCTGTCTAATTGCTATCCTCGACTTCATTCTGTTAAAATGAAAATTCTTACAATATAAGGAGCTTAGACATGAGTGTTTCCTTTGAAGCATGAGGACTTGGACTAGGGTTGTTGTCATTTTATTAGACTTGTTTTCTGGATGTGATTTGAGTTTGCTTTTCTTATCTGTATTTAAATTTAAAACCAGAGCTTTAAAACAGGAAAAAAAAGCGAAACAGTTCAAAACTATTCATGAATTACAAGCAATATGGCCTATTTTCTTTGTAGAACTTTTTTTTAGAACAGTTTTTCGTTTTAAATCCAATGGCTCTGGAATATTAGATTGCTGTTGGAGAGTTACATTCTTGTATTCTGGTGGCTGGAAGGCAGGAAAGCTCTTTAGATTTTTCCTCCCAACTTGATCTTCGTTGCTATAATCAAACAAGGAGTAACTTTTTATAATTTACTAGTTCTTTTTGCTACTGCACAACTTGGCTGTGTCTGAGCTCTGTTAAAAGAATTATTATGCTTGGTGGATTTGTAAAAAAACTTGCAACTGCTTCTAATCAAGTTTAACTTCATTTTTTACGTGTTCTTTGTTACAAAACCGATTTCAACTTGGAGCCAAAGTAGCTTAAAGGGCCCTTCTATCATTGGGAGCTTTTTAGCTTTGGAAAAATGCCCATAATAGCTGTTCCTTACTCTGTGATTGACTGACTTGAAGGAAGCTGACATTTCTTAATGAAAAGCTTTGCATTTTAAAACTTTATAAAAATACTTCGGATGCGCACTACTTGCAATACCTAAAATCCTTAACACACTCAGAAATCTCAGTGCTACAGTTGTTTTCAGACTATTGTAGGAAAGCAAAGGGAAGGAAATGAGATGGTTTTGTAGAGCTTTTAGCATTTGTAACGTGATGTTGCAAAGTACAGGAGTGTAATTGTAGTTGGGCAGAGATGGAGTTCATATCAGGCAGAAAGAATACCCTTATTGTTTGTTCTTTTTACTCCCCCTTCTCTCCCCACTAGTTCAGGTAGGATTATAGCAACAGAATTGCACTTAAATTCTAGTAGAAGCCTGTGTCCTTAGGGATTAGACTAAAAAAATCTAACATGTTTTAGAGCGAAATACATCTGATGGGTTCTTCTTGTTCATTTCTGTACGGCTCACTTTTTTTTCCTCTTGTAAATTCACATTTCACCTCCTGATAAAGAACATACAGATACACTGAATACAATGGATTTTTCTCCCTGTTTACTTAACTTATCCACACTTCTTTCTTCTTTAAGATAAATCTACTTCTAGTTAAGGTGCTTGTATTCATCACAGGGTGGCTCAGAATTTGTCCCCACTGATTTTTATTTATCTCTAAAATACAGAGGAACAGCTGCCTTGCACAGGTGTTGAGTAATTTTCAGTTCGTATGGAGAAAGTCTTTTTGAAGGAACATGTTAAAAGAAATATTTTCAACAGACTAACTACTCAAACCCTAAACCCCCTCCCCACCTCACTGTGTGTATCCCACGTGTTGCTGTTAAATGTATGTGCTGCTAAGAAATGGAGTGCAATCAAAATAATTGTTGTTTCTTTCTGGTCAGCTGTGTACTAGGAAGGAAAGTTGAACGCAGATGAAATTTATGTCAAAAGGTGCTGTAAGAAACAGGAGGTCTTGTTCACTGAGCAGTTTGGTTCTACACGTGTGAAGGGACCTTGGATGAAAGCAAAACAGTAGGTCTGTACCAAAACTTGCAGTCTGTACAGACTAGCAAGGAAATAGAATAACTTGAATGTTGAAACAGAACGAAAGTATTTGGACTGATTTATAATACATTTACTAACCTTTCTAACTAGGACTTGTAGTTGGAATTATTCTGAGAAAATTCAGATATGGAGTTAAAGACTGAGGTGGATGTGAGGCCTTTTAGAGCAGTACAGTTTACCTTCAATTCATCATGAGGCCATTACAGGAATTACTGCGAAAACCTGAGGATTAGAAGTGATAGGAGTGTATTTCACCTTTTGGGTTCCATGTTGTTAGATTTTTAAGTACTGAAACTATTTTCTCATCAACTGTGATACTTTTGCCTTCGATCTCACCTCATTCTGAAATCTTTTTTCTCTAAAAGAGATGAAATGTGCTTCCTGATGTAATGTGACTTCACATATACACAGTTTCATCAGAGAACTGGAACTGAAGGTGAAAAATGTAGCTGACAAAGAAACTTTCAATAGAGGAGATGCAGAAAGAATAGCTGCCTAGATAGGCTCTAAAAATCATGTGAACTTTAAGCCACTCAAGTGCTTAATTTAGTGGAAGACTGGCCTGAGAGGCTTAATATAGACAGCTCAGATATCATGTGGAAACTCTAATATAGACATGTATTGATATAAGAGACCTTGAGCTTATTTTTATTTGTTCCTGGTCAGATTGTTTGTTTGCTTCCCTCCCTTAACTCCACTCTTTATTCTCAGGAAATGCAGTAAAATGGCAGCTGTTACTGCACAGCTACACCTGACTGTACCAAGGAGAGTGAAGGAAAATTGGCCTTTTGATACTGGCACTTATTTTGATTTGGTCAGCTTTCAGTGGAGTCTTCGGTAAACTTCTTTGGTGCTGCTCCTGGTAACTTTGGCTGGGAATGTGAAATGAGTAGTGATTCTGCTCAGGATATCCTTCTGCTTGCTGAGAAGCGTTGGTGACTTCTGAAGGATGCAAGGTCACTGAGATTTCTACTTTTTCCTTTCTTTATGTCTTAGACCTAGTTTATTTGTATGTCTCCCAATACTGTAGCTTCAAATTATAGCTATTACATCAACAGCACACTAATTTTTAACTCCGTTCAGATAACTCCTGGATTCTTGCCTGGTCGTTAACAAAACATCAGTAGGAAAGTCACAGTGTAACTGATGTGACCTGCCCTCTGATGGAAGTGTCATGGGAAAAATAAATGGACATGTGGATTCCCTCCTGTGTTTACAGTAGCCATGGAAAACTGTGCTTAGTGAAAATCTCCATCAGGAAAAAAAGCCACCCACACTCTTAAATTTTTACTTTAAAAAAAGATTAGGTTTTCAAGTATCACTTCAGCTCTTAACAGAAATGTATGTGGGATAAAATAATACCGTTGGTCTGGAAGCAGCTGGGGATTTTAACTGTACGAGAAAAAGTGTATCTGGAGTAGGTGGTGTTGATACCACTCTGAGGCTTCCTAAAATTACAGCCCTTAATGCAATCACGATTTATGACAATTAATTGGACTTACGGATCTGTAATTTCAGAACTGGAGAATTTAGTTTGAGAAGTAATGTTACAAAAGCAAGAGTGTTGTCCTCCATGTGAACAGCTGAAATACCTCAACATCCTGACAAAACCAGAGTAGTAGGACACCTTCATGTTCAAAAACTTCTGAAACTGATGGTGAATGTTCCACTACTTCAATGTTCAGTGAACAAAGATAACTTAGAACCATATAGAATAAGGTGGGAAATAAGAGTCAGACCAAGGCTTTTAGTGATTGATTGCAGAGTTTTTGCTGTAATGACACAAGAACCATGTTGTTCATCCTTTTTAAATAAGTCACAGTATTCTTTGGTGGCACTGAGTGGTGGAAGTTGCAGAAGTTTGTGGTCTACACAGGGAGGACAGTTTTGTGTCTGAAGTCTTTTAAGTCTTGCTCACTTTTTCTGTGTCTTTCTGAGAGATGGCAAATTGCTTTTGAATTAAAAAATCACAAATACAGATTTTCTAAGATGAACAAGTGACTGGGTATTTTTGATGTTAAAGCACTCTTTCCATTTCATAAAGTGCCATCAAAATTATTCTTCTTTCTCAAGGCTTGATGGCAATGTGCTTCACATACCTTTTGGAGACTAACTGGTCTTTGATTCTGTAGCTCAGGGCTTTGGGTAATAAAGGATTTCGTGTGCATTTTTCTGTAGTGATCACAGTATGCAATGAAGCAGGAAAACCCACAATACAGGTATCCATACAGAAATAACCTGGGCAGGTCTTTTAATCCCCTGTCTGTTTTATTACTGTTTTATAGCAAGAAAAATAACTTTTATTGTCGAGAGCATTGCACTTGCTTACAGAATGTTGCATATATTATTACACGTTGCTTCTGAAGACTCTCACAGAAACAATCATGGAAGACTGCTGAATTGCAAAGCAATATATATTTAAGTGCATTAAATTCAAATTATCAATGTGATTCTAACATATTTCGATTTTACAGTCAGTATTGCTTATAATGCAAAAACTTCAGCTTTGTGAGATTGCCTGTAAAATACCTGTCACCTGGGGAAAAAAATATTTGTTCTGTCTGGGATGGTCATGGATGGGAATGCAGTAAGGGCTTCCCTACCTCAGCAGCCATTCTGTGGTCTGCCTTTTCAGTCTCTCTTGTTGTCAAACTGAGCTGTGGGGCTGTTACTAAGTTCACAGAAATGTCTTCTGCTGATAATGTGCATGTCTCGTAGTTGAGAAGTTATTTTTAGCAGTCTGGTGAGACTGTTAGAGTCACTGAGGGACAGAGCCGTGGCGGAGGGCTGGAGAAGGGAGCTGCCTGCCAATGGATTGGAATGGGAGAGGGGGAAATGGTACCTTTCATTCTCATCCATCTTTTGCTATTTTTCAGCACATTGTTCTTTCCTGGTAACTTGCAAAGAAAAGGCACATTTCTCAGGTTTTTAAAATTGGGTTTGGCTGAGAATAATCTCTGTGTTACTGAGGCAAAATTGGTAGAATTGCATGAGTGGAAACTTCCATTTTCACTATGATGATGTTCAAGGGCTGCCTGGATCTCAACAGACACCTTTTAACTAGAGTGAATCTGAGAATTGCTGCTGTTCGGTCTGCAGTAGTGGAAAAGCTCTGAGCTGATACAGTTTGTATGAAGTCAGAGTTATATTAATCTGTTCACTGCATTTGCTATTATACCAGACCTTCTCTTGACTGTGCAATAACGAAGAAAAGTTGATGCAGACGACAGTGCCAGTGAAAAAGCAAATTGTTTTATGTTGTGGAACCTTTAATTTGATCATACACTCAGCTACAAGCAGCTTTTTAATGTTTAAAATTTGGTAAAACACCTGTGAGGCTCAATTTGACCTATTTTATTCACAGAACTATTATGTAAAAAGATTGCTGAGGTGGAAAAATAGCAGAAAGCACAAGAGGGCCCACTAGTTTACATGCTTATGTGCTGAAAGCTGCTGTTTTTTCCAGAAGGCAGAACAGCTAGTAGGACTCACCTAAGTAAATTGCTGTGCTTTTCCTCTCTTCCAGCTTTTTCTTACTTTTAATGTGTGTTTTGTTTTAGTGCTATAATCAAAGGTCATCCCCAGTCTTTCAGTCTTCACATGCATGTCTGAGTGGATGCGTTTTTCTGTCATGTTTATCTTTGCAAGGAAAATCTGTGGGTAGAGAATTTAAAATGGGATTCAGAGTGGTTTGAGACTTCTCTAAATGACATACCTGGGAATGCTGCCACATAGCAGAAACATTTCAGTGATGTGTATTTCATTGCTGTAGGACACCAAAGATAAGGTAAGGTAGGCTGTGTCACTTGCTACTGACAGTGTTCATAAAAACACTCCATGCAACAGAAGGTTTGCAGGCATGCAGATGGGAAAGATCATCCTTCTTTCTTATTACTATTTAGGGTTAGGTTTTATGTGTTCCACCGTACTATCTCTTTTTACTGGAGTAGTGTCGTTTATCTGATATGAATAAACTTGTCCCTTTCTTACTTGAAATAATTTAGAAGATATTTATCTTCCTTTCCTCAGACCAGTCAGGATGGGTTTGTGCTGAATGTCATCTCTCTTTGTTTTGACTGGTAGGCATTGGTCCTGCTCACAGTGTCTGATGGCCAGCTTTCTGCTATGTGTGCAGTTGTGTGGTGGATTTTTTGGGGCTTCATCCAGTGGTACAATATAGTGTCTATATTGTCTGTATAGGATGTTTGTAGGAAAACTTTGCATATCAGTTTTGTTGAGTCGGGTATTTTCTGCCCACTGGCAGGTAGAACATGTGATGTACTCTGGATAATTTGCAAACTTGCTTAGCTGAAGTTCAGTTTTATTTTTGCAGCTGGTTGTAATTTGTCTGAAGAGCACGGGCCATAATGGTTACAACCTGGTGGCAGTGGTGGTGTGCCTTGTCTTGCAGCAGAGGGAATTGGTGATGAATGCAAACTGTACTGTGGTAGCTAAACATGAAATATTTGGTTTTAAAGATTTGATAGCATGTGTGTCTCTGCTGAGCCTGATGATTGTGCTGAATAACATAAAAATGGTGTGGTCAGTGCCCTCTCTAGTTGCCTTTAATTTTGCACTGTAAATGTCCTGGCAGCACTGTGCAGCTGTATTACCTGCAGCATGTTTGGACCAAGGGTAGACAACGCTCAGATTCCCTTCTTGCCTTCATCTGTAGGAATGTACGCTGCCACTGTGCACATTCTACATTATTTTGACCTGATTTGTAAATAAATGTATAAATTCAAAGAACTGAGCAGAATAGATTAATGTATCTTCAGTGATGGAGTTGTGATGCATGACTGCAAAAACAAGCTTCTTATTGAATGAGAATAAACTTGTACAAGGGGAAAGAGGAAAAATCTGTCAGAATTCAGAAACCTGCAGCTAAACACCCTCCAGTAAGTCACAAATGCACTGCAGCAGCAAGAAAATAGTAGTCTTTGTTCTAGCTGTATGTTTGAGATTTGTGTGGTTTCCTAATTGCACTATAAATTGATATCTCTGTATAGCGCCCTTCGAAACAGAACAGCTTTGTTCTTCAGTGCATTCAGGTCTGAACACAATGTAAAGATAGAGGAAGAATGGAAATCTATGGAATGGCACTATTATGCAAAAGTTTTTTGAGAACTTGCAAAAAAAAAAAAAAAAACCAAAAAAAAACAAAAAACCCAGAGCGTACTTCCAGTTGTTAAGTGATCTGTTATCTGTGTCTGGACTTGTTTTACATTGTTCTTTCCTACCTCACTGTAGATTTAGCATGAATAGATTTAGCATGAATTGTCAGAAATCGGTGGGACCTGTAAAACACCCTTCTATTCCATATCAGCATGGCTGTATGAGCACTTATTTAGCAGTAGGATTCTGTGGGAGACGATAATGTATGCTGTGGTGTTTGCTTGGAGTTTCATGATCTGTTCTGGCAGAACCGGTCTCTTACCTGACCTGTCTGGCATACTGTGCAAGTGATCTTAGCCTAAAAAGTTGTGGATCCAAGTCAAGCTGCTGACCTTTTCTTCCTGCTTATTAATAAACCTTGGTGTTTCTTCTGCAGTCAGTGTATAGACTGAGGCCAGGGAAGAGCATTTCAGCACCGTCTCATCCTGCCAAGAAGGTGGCAGCACGCCTTTCTCGGGTTGCACAGAGATACTTCAGGGTGCAGGCAGGGGCTGTGCAGGCAGCTGGTATGGGTGTCAGTGCCTGTGGAGTCTGCACTGAACAGCAGCTTTGAAGAAAGGGCACAAGTGGTGGAACTGCAAACCTACCACAAAAATCTGTTAGAAGAGGGAGAGGTCAAGAAGGGTTTGGTGCAGCTTGTTGCTGCCAGCACATTCACCCCAGAGGGGCTATGCTAGACGTACTGCTGCTTGAAAGCTGGCTGCCTTTCTGAATTACAGGACAGTGGCTTATTTTGGCCTTGACCTGTCAGTTGCTGGTGTTGGTGATGATGGAAGTTTACAGAGGAATTACTGCTAGGCTTGAGTCACGGGAAACTTATCTTTGCTTCCTGTTTTGGCCATGGAGATTGCAACCTAATGATGAATATCAATAGGGTATTTTTATTCAATAATGTAAATGAGGTACATGCATTCTGTTTTTTCTTCCTTTTCTGTTTTCGTGGTGAGGGACAGGTGTGTGAAAAGTGAGTCATAGGACCTTACAGAGACATAAAAGTGCACAAAAGAGAAATGTAATATTGTAGAGAGAACATTTTAAAGTGATGGCAGAATGTTTCACTGGGAAGAACAGAAAATGGTTCTTGGTGGAAATTGAGGGTGGTGCTGAGCCCTGCATTTGGTACAGGTGAACAAACAGTGTATTTCTGAAAACTGCATCTGGATCAGCAAGGGATGTAAGGGTGGTCTAATGTAGCCCTATCTCTGCTGTGCACTAGGAACAGCTACAATATTTAATTCCATGTATCCTGGTAGAGGAAATAGTGCAATTTTCACTTTAGAATACAATCTTGTGTTTTGCTTGAACTGCTGCATGAACTGTCTGGACTGCAAGAATTTGTTAAACAAAGCTGAAACTGTTATTTGTATGGGGCAAGTGGTAGCTTGGAGATCTTTGTCATTATTGGGCATACTTTTTAGTGCTATTTCAGCATTTCTTACTGAAAATTCTGTTAGACCCCAACCCCCCCCTTGCAGATATACACTATAATATTACACCTTGCTTATGCTTAAAGCATGACTAAATTTAAATCAAAAGCTTTTCTACATGAACTGTAAAACAAATTAGGTAGATTGACTTTGTTTCAGGGAAGTCAGTGCCTACATAGAATATAAAGGTATTTTTCTAAAATTTCACTCTTTTAATTATGTGATACGCAGTCCTTTCTACACAAGTTCATTTTTTCCTTCTGCCACGTTAAGTTGCAAGGAATTGCTCTCCAGACCTTCTTCAATAGCAAGGAGAGCTTCATATCCTCTCTTGACAGTAAAAGAGATATGATAAAGCTTTGTGGTCTGCTGTAAGAACATGTTGGACAGAGAACTGAAAATTAATGAAGGCTTAAATAATGAAATTGAGGGTGTGCTGTCTCTAAGCACTTTTAAATGTTACTGGCTTCAGTTGTCAAATCTTGGCTTCTTTCTAACTTTTTTAGCTCAAATAAGCATTTATATATCAAATGAGCGATCTACACAGGGAATTTAGGAGTAGGTAGAGAGATCTGTTCCTTTCAGGAAATCCCATGTTTATATTAAGGATTGTACTTGTAGGCCTTGCTTGCCATTTTACCTGTTGCTCTTGAAATCTGAATATTCCACAACTCCCTTGACAGAAGCTTGCTTCTTCATGCACAAGCCAAAAATGTGACAGTCTTTAAAATAGTCAGACTATTACTTTGGTTTAGTGATACTTTCCTATGGTCTTAAAATGTATCATCTTCTTCAAATGTAACCATGGGTACTTAAAATCCAGAATATGTTCCAGTCTTATTACTGTTATTTTGAGGAAACTGAGCATTGGGAATGATAACTTTCCTTGTGCTAGAGTATGTATGAGTCAAGGGAAATGAATTCTAATTGTGGTTCTGAGGCTGATAGGACCATTGCTCTGCCAAGTTAAGTCATGAAAAAACATTTTGAAGGAAGGCATTTCTAAGCATCATAATATACTTGTTTTGAGAGAGGCTTTCTTTTAAACTGCAGATGGGCAACATTAGTGATTTTTTAAATATATTTTTCAACTGAATAAAGAAGAGCTTCAAATGCTGAATTTACCAACCTTGTAAAGCCACATGTTGTTCTCTGCACTTTCACATTTAGCATGTGTCTGTAATATTTTACTGAATTAGTTCAATTCCTTTTATTGCCCAAGAAAGGGCCGCTGTTGATACTGTAGTGAAAAGTTCCGCTTTCAGAGAAATTTCAGTCTTCCAATTAAGTTTTAAAGCACACAAAGAATAAAATCCTTAACATATAGGAAGAAGGTTTGTCTGAGAACTGTTTTCCTCATGGAAAACTGGCTGGGTTACTTGCCTGAGGCTACTCCGAATGCTTTCTGACTGGGTGCTAAGATACAAATAAGTCATAAGGCATGCTGATAAATGGGGAATTGAATTGGCTGATGGTAGAGCAGGTCTGCTTGTCTAGTTCACTTACAGTAGTTTTTGGTCTCAATAAAGATTTCCAATCGAGCAGGAGCTGTCATGGGGGCAGTTTGATCAAATGCTTTCTTGCTGCCTGGCCATGAATCTAGTAAGTGAGGTTCAGTGTCCAGGACTATCTGTTGCACGTTTTGGAGAATGTGTACATGCACACAGGAATTTATCTAAAGACAGCTTCAGAAAGTGCCGCATCTCATGGTTATCACAAGTATTTTCCAAAGTCAGTTTCCAAATGGTCTGGAACCCTTTGATCCATCTGCACTGAGTGAATCCAAACTTTTATTTTTGTGGTTCTTTGGGGGAAGCCACAATGCTGGATTTCAACTTCATTCTGTGTCTAAGTAAGATAGTCTGCAAATGAAGCAAAAAATGAGCATGTATTGCATTTAATTTGCATTTGTACCCCCTAGCTTATGCTCTTATGTAGTTCTCCCCTATAAGGAGACTTTTTTTTTCTCTTTTGTTTGGGGTTGGTGGTTTTTTGTGTGTGTGTGTGTAAAGACTATCACAGCTTTGCTCTTGCCATGTTCATGTTAATGCCTCTTGAAATCTAAAAAACTCTGTTTTAAAATCTTTGCTTGTGTGACTTTGACTTTAATGGCACTAAGCCATGGATAATTGGCTCAGTTTCCTAAAATTCCACAGCCTGTTGTTAAGATAAACATTTCTAGGTTCCCAAGAACACAGACACATGTATATGGTAATATACTGATTATACAGAGCAACCTTTAGACAGCAAATTCTTATTTTCCTATTTTATTCTTGATGTTTACACACAAGCGTCAGAAGCAGAAAAATGACTTGACAGAATAATTATGCCAGTTTTTAAACTACATTGTAGCCTTTTGAGAAGGGCTGTGAAATGGCTTTGTTTTGCTGTAGCGATTAGCCCCTAGGGAAGCTGGAGGGAAGCAGTCCTGTATTGGAATGGTGTGTGTTGAGATGCACCCTCATTAGTCAGGGGCACATGTCTCAGTTGCTGGGAAGGCCGTGTGACCAAGGCTTTGGTATAAGGCCCTGGATTGTTGGTTGTTTAGGAATTTGCAGTCTTGTTATGTCACTCCTCAACACTGGTACCTAGAGTGGCTTGTAAGGTTCAGATATCAACAAGTGTGGGAGATCTGGCTTTCTCTGGGCTGAAAAGGGCTGTGATCTGCATTCCCCCAGCCCAAAGCTTTAGAGTGGGGCTATAATTAAGAGAGCTCATGACAGAGCTGTGTTCAGTTCGCTCATGTCCTCTCAAACATAACAATGTATGGTTGAAAGCATTGCTCCCATACACACCTAATCAGAGATGGCAAAAGAAAATAGATGTGAGGCCCAGGGATATTAACAGCCAGTTAAGAAATTGTGGGATAGGTATTGAGACGCTCTCTGCACGTTCAGGGTTGTACGGCAACCTTCAAGAATGATGGAGGCCTTCACTGGATTGTGCCAGTTGCTCGAGCACGTGGGGAGGCTTGCTGCCAGGGAGTGAGGGCCAGTGACGCTAGTGAGCCAAAGCAGATCGACTTAGCATCTTACTCAGAGCAGGAATTGGTGGTCTGACTGTCCTTGGAGGTAAGCTTCCCAATAGTTGTCTTCGAAATTGCTTCTAGCAGCAGCAGGATACTTAAATTCCTTAATTTTTGAAAAAAATTAAAAATAAGATGTTCTTACTCAACAGATAGGGTTTTGATTTGTTTGTTGGTCTTCTTTTTAAATAACCTTTTTATATAATTATTCAACTTAGTCTTAAGCAATAAATTCGGTCTGAAAATAAGTGGATGAGGACGCAGGAGTTGTGGTGTGTGGGTTTTGAGTTTTTTGAGTTTTGTGTTTGTTTTGTTTGGGTTTTTTTTTAGGGCAGTTTGCAGAGAATTTCGTTCCTTTTATCCCTGCTCTCACTGACTGTGTGCAATAAGAAACAGTAAAGAAAAACAGCAGTCTTGTTTTATATGATATTTTGTGCAAATATTTTCAGAAGGTCAGCTATTAAAATTTGAAACAATGATACTTTTTTCCAGTCCTGTAAATGAATATTTTTTAAAATTTAAATTGTACCAACTCCATGTAGACTTTTAGAAGTCATTGCGGAGGGTGAGAAATTAAAAATTCCTCCTGTAATAGAAAAGCAACGATAGTAATGGAAAACAAGATTAAAATTGCCCCCTCTCCCCCAGGTTTTAAACCATGATAAATATTTGGTTTGAGCCAGTCTGTTCTTTGTTTAGAGTTACTTGACTAAAACTCTTGGCCCTAACTTGCTGGCAATTAGGTCTATTGTATTTTTGGTTAAACAGTAGTAGTGGTGGTGGGAAACCAACATACTAGCATGGTCTTTTGGCTGTCTTCCCTTGCTCTTCAGTGTTGCCCTGAGGAACAAAGTATGGCTGGGCTGGCTCATCTGGGGTTTAGCTTGGAATGGGAACAGATTTTAATTTGAGTATCTTTACCTACTGCCTGCTGTCTTAGGCCCAGCCACTATTTAGTGAGTTCTTGGGTTTTTTTTTTTTTGCTTCCCTCGTACAAGTGGCTAGTTTGTGTGTGTGTAGTGCATTTGTGACTCTCTGCTCTGCTTCTGGGCAAGTGCTCTCACTGCTCCTTTCTGTGGGTAGGAGGTGAGCTCAGGACTCAAGAGCAGAGACAGTGGTGGTACCTCAGCTGCTGCAGCTCAGACAACTTGTGGTAATCAACAGCTCTCCTCAGCTAGCAGAAAAGCTGAACCCAAAACTCTCTTTTGAAAGCCTTTGAGGTTTATGGAGAAGTAAAGAAGCAGGGAGTTCCATTCTCTTGTGGTGTATAAATAGAACTTTTCATATTTCTGTTGTCACTGTTCCCACTCCTATTATTTGAGGACGTGGTTTGCTGCTGGTGTACTCATTTTCCCCATATCTGAGCTCTTTGATACTTGCCTTTTTTTAGTGGTGGAAGGAGATACGGCAGTAGACATGGTGTTTATGTACCAAAGCTGATGCTCTTGTATTCTAGCTTGTGCATTCACTGTGTTTGAGGCTGGAGTCTATACATACTAAATATAACAGCAGCCTAATCCAAAAAGATTTGATTTTTTTTTTTGTTTTGTTTTGCCTTTTTAAGTCATAAGATCTTATCTTCAGCAAGTATTGGTCTATGCCTTTTGGACCCACCTTGTATTGACCTACCTCAGTGAGCACCTTGCATGTGCATGGGTGTGAAAAGAAAGTACATGTTTGCAATGTTTACACTTTGCACTGCCATACCTCTGAGCTTTGTTTTCGTTCTTCATGACTTCCTTCTTTGCCTGCACATGCAGTTCTCATACACTCTGCACTAGTGGTGGTGGTCGAACAGCTTTCCCTTTCCAAGGCAGGTACACAGCTGAAGATCTCCCAGCCATGAGGTTGCAGAAAAGGGAACACACTACTTAAAGCTTTTGTAGTTTTTTTGTTCACTGAGAGAGGGGGATGGTGGGGAGGGCATGGTTTTTGGCCTATATTTAATAAAAAGAGAGGGAGCTGTAAAAAGGTCCCAGTGTAATGTGAGCCTTACATGAGGAAGAACTATTTATAGATCCCTGCAATATTTGCCTGAAGGAACTTGAGAGCAGAGCAGGGCAGTGTTACATAAAGCTGGGTGAGAGCACACTTGTGCCCTCACAGCTGTGAAGGTCAAACCCAGGGCTTGTCTTACAGTAAGCTTCCACTGTCCCTTGCCCTGAGGGAAGAAGAGACTGATGGGCTCCTTCTGAAGGCCAAATCTTAGTGGTGAGAAAGTTTGGTTTGTGGAAAGCAGTGGTGTGGTTTTCTTTTAAGAGGCTTATTATTTGTGATGTTTTGATTTCATCATTTTTTGAGAAAACATGACTGTCTTGATTGATGACTTAATGGTCAAATAAAGCCAAACAAGGTCACAGCAGCAGCTTTCGGGACTTGAGAGTGAGATTTCAAGCTGTACATGGTTATATTATAGTTTAAGCAGCTTTTTGGTTATTGCTTCTGCTGTTCTGGCTTTTGTTCTCCAGTGGTGACTTTTTTATTCTAAATGACATTACCATGCCACTGGCAGTTATTAGGTACCAGGTATTGTCCTGGTTTTGGATGCCTTCATTAGCTTAGTATTTGTTTGCTATGAAGCTTTGTAGAAGTGATTTTAGAAACCCTTCCGATCTTTAGCTTGAAAACGTTTTCTTATGGTTTCATAGGCAGAAGAGCCTCTCTTAGGGAGGCATATCCTGCAGACATCCTTCTTAGCATGTGGCATTAACACTGGGTGTTGATACTTTTCTGAAAGATTGCATTTGGCTAGGTCAAAGCGTTCCTAACCCTACTGTGGAGGAGAAAAAATTCCAAAACCAACAAAAAGCATGGAATATGATCTGAATGTACTATAGAGCTAGGAAACTTAGGCAAAATGTTTGATTAAAAGGGCCTTGAATGGCTTTAAAATTTTGGATAAGGATGTAGTCTGGAGTTATCCAAGATGTTTGTCCCTTAAGTTTTTACTGTAAAATGACTGGATCTCTTCTAACATGAGAAATGCAGAATTACGTAAAGTGTTTGAAGGTAAATAAACTGCTTCTCACATTCTGTCACTCATCTGTGACACAGACTCTTTGTCCCTTGAGTTTTAACTAAGCAGTCAGCATTTTGCATGTTTAAAAGGCAGTTTCTGAGCAGAATCTAAACCCCATGGTTTATAAGAGAGTATATACTACAGCACAAAATTAAAACAATTCAGTAAATTGTTTGGGATCATATTCAGCCTTTATCTAAAAGTTAAACAGTGAATGTTTATGTGTGCATGTGTGTAAAAGCCAGACCTTTTGGAAAGGGTTGTTTCTTCAAGGTCTGACAAAGTGTGTTTAAATTGAAGAAGGCATTTTGACTGGCTTTTGAACCCACCCGCTTAGTGAAGAAATTGTTTTTAAATGAAAAAAAGGCAAACTTTTATAGATTCAAAATGTGCATTATGAAAGAAATAAAGAGTTGAATACTTAAAGCAAGTCTAAATTGCTTCAGTTAATTATTTTCCCAAACAGCAAGGGTAGGCGAGCATATTTATCTTTTTACAGATGAGACAGACATATAAAGTAGCTTTGATTTGCTTCAGTGTCTACATGGAGCATTTTGCATCTGAAGAATTTTTTTTTTTGTGGGGGGTAAATAAGAACCTTGAGGTTTCTTTTTAAACTACTTGCTAAAACTTACCAGACTTAGAGTAAAACAGAGGTGTTTAGTAGATTTATAATGTGATGCACAAAACAAGAAAGAATATTTCTGGTGAGACTCTTTTGAGTACATAAAAGGGTGGAATTTGCACATTTTAAAACCCTCTGATGTGTTTAAGCAGCAGTTAGTACTTAGTAAATGAGAATTAGTAAATTAGTAAATGAGAATACAGGATCAGGGCTCTGAAGCTCTAGGCGGATGTGAAGAGCAGAAAGCTCTCTCAATCCCTTGATACCTTGTGGTTCTGTCTAAATTAGTAAATACTGTGGTCAGTAGGGGTGGGTGCCTAGATCAAAACACTGAAGCTTCTTAAATCTTCATTACTGATTTGAGGGGGTTACTTTAGATTAGGTTTAGCTTGTCACCTTGGACTGAATGTCACCACTTACTTGTGCAGTTTGAAGCTTCTTGAAGGAGAAAATGTAATAGGTACATGCCAGATGACTTGTCAGTGATGTAGCCCATGGGGCTACCTGAAGCTTCATGTCACTGTTAGACAGCAAGTAGCATTTGAAGTGCATCTTGGAACAGAGTTTTCAGATTCTTACTCAAAAGGGAATTGATGGTACATATGCACCAGAGCTGTTCTGCAAAACCAGCCAGCTCACAGTAAATGATTTTGCTTCTGCTCTAAACCAAACAGCATAGTTAAATTACGTATGAGAGTATGCATAGCAAAAGGATGACTTGGAAGATTCTAGTCAGATGTTCTGGAAAGATATTTTTCCCCTCTGTTAAGGAAGTATTTCTTTAAATTGGCAGATGTTTGCAGTGTCCCAGTTGCCATTTTAGACTACTGAATAAAAGTAGTATTTGAATCACAAAATCTGAGCTGGATAACTAAAAATGGTTCAAAGCTTAATGATCACCAAAGGGTGCAGCATGTGGGTCGTGGGTAGCACGTTAAGAGTTCCAGGTGTTTTGTGACTACAGTAAATTGCTGTTGCTTCAATCCAAGATGGTGGTAAGAATAATGTTGCAAAGTTATGGATGACGTATTCGGTGTTGCTGGGCTCTAGGTAAGCACGTGGCTGAACACCTCTGTATCTTCTGCTTTTGATGGAGGAAGAAGGATTACTTAAAGTCATTTGTGTATTTAGATTCAGAGTTAAGTTGCGTTTAGTGCTGAATGCAGAAAAACTAAATCTCAAATGGTAGTGCAAAAGCAAGTGGTTTATTTTATTTGCTTGTATATGAAATTTGTGGTGTATGAAACTCAACCCTTTGCCCACAAAACAAACTGCAAAGAAAAAATGAGCAGATTTCTTTTAATGTCCAGAACCCAGAAATGGCTGACTTATGTGGAGATTTTTTTCCCCCTCTACCTCAAAACCATCAAATTTTGGCTGTTGGCTAATGGAAATGTGTCTGTTAGCTTTGAACTGCTTTGCCTAGATAACTGGCAAAGCTGGGTTGTTTCGGTTTTTCTTAAGTGGAACACAGATCTGACTAATCACAGCTCAGTTGACTTGCCTTTTGTAATCTGGGCTGCCACAGCTACACTACAGTCAGTACCCAATGTACTTCTTCATCAAGTCTTGGTTATGTTGCAGTCACTGTCCAGTCTATTGAGTGGATGTACTATTAGATTGCAGAGGTGTTGGCTCTATGTAGAATTTAAGGTCTTGGTATAGTAATCATGCCAATACTCTGTTTTAGGCATTTATTGGGTTAGACCAAAATCTGAGCATTCTGCAGAGGATGGTGTGCAGGAGCAAGTCTTTGTGCTTGTGTGATCACTCTGACAAAATGCAAGGTTGGAATGAATGCCTTTAACAAACAACTGAGAAATAAGGTTTTTTCAGAGTAGAATGACCTTTGTTAAAAAGATACAGATGATAAACTTTAGGGAATTTTGCTCTTTCAGCAAGCAGTTTTACACTGAAGAATTAAGTTCAAACATTCCGAATTAAATATTTCTTTAATCCCACATCTGTCTATTGGCCTCAAACTGTCCTTGTATTTAGACTGGGAGAAATGGTACAGTACACCCAATGGTACAATACAGCTTTTGCCATACTGAGGCAAAAGCTGAATTATGTCATATTAAGTAGGAGAGGAGTTATTTAAATCCTATATGCAGGCTGCTGTTGACATATGCAGTAGAAAGAATGAAATGGGTTGAATTTTGATTAACAAAAGTTATAATCTGATTTACAAACTCTGCTCTTGTTTGGATGTCAGATTAAGTACAAAGCTACAATCATGCTTTATATCCTCATTTGTATGTGAGAAGGAGTAAATACCAAAGAGTGCAAAAACAATTCATACCATCTAGTTTATGAATATTGTATGTGCAGGTGACACTGACTAAAGCATAATATTAGTGTTGTGTATTTCATGGGGACAGTAGCTACCATGTCCATTTCTCTTCATGACTATTTTGACAATCTGGTAAATAGTACTCAGCTGCAGTTTGTTTTTATTTTCTGCAATAGGAAGACTTAGAAATTTAAAGGACAAGTGTGCGCTGCCTGGATTAGGTGGTAATATTTGCCTTGCGAGAGAGGCCATGCAAACAGTGCCTCTGTAGGTCTTAGAAGAGTGAACAGCATTTCCCCCCTGTGTGTATGGAAACTGAGGATATGAAATAAGTCTGAAAGGAAGCAGACATACACATTTATGCTGGCTTTCTTTCCTCCATGAAAAAAGGTTTTAAGATCAAGGCAAATTCTCTTCCTTAATCCTGAACTTTCTCATGTAGATGCTCCACGTGTTTCTGTGGTAGACCAGGCAGACTGACTATTGTGAATTTTGGGGTGGTTGGCTTTTGTTCCTTCTTTGTACTTTCAAGCTTATTTTTTTCTAGTTTCCATAAGTGCCAGCAGTGAAACAGGTTGTGTGAAGGAAGAGGACTGATTACTTTTGTTTCTGGATGCATATCTCTGTTTATTCTTAACAGAGACAAGGCAGGAGCTGTTGTGGTGGAGTTTACAGGAGGGGGAGAACTGGTTCCATGGTACCTTAGTGGAGTGAATGTTAAGAGGTGAAACTCATTCAACACAAACTTCTAGTGCAAACTGGGATGTTATGTTCTGCCTAAAAGTATTTTTGATGAGGACTGTGTGAGAGAGTCAGAAATGAGTAGAGGTGGTCAGGTATGTCAGACGTTGGATGTAATTTGTTCAGAAAAGTTACAAGATCTTAAATTCTCAGAACTCACTTGAAGACTGCACATAAATCACACCTTGGTTATCAGTGTTATTTCATTCAGGAGTGCTGTTATGTTCGTTCCTGGCTTCCTGAGGTTGCAAAGGCAGGGCCTGGGGAGGAGGGGAGAGGAGGGCAAGAAAAGCTGAAGAATGCTGTTGGTTCTTTTAGTTAATTAATCCTAATCATGGCCTCGTTCATAACAACAGACTTATCTAACAGTTTCCCAAAACAAGTGTAATTCGTAGATGTGTGGTAGCAGCTAGGACAAAACTGAGCCCATCTAATCAGTCAGTCTATGCATTTCCAGTACTTTTTCTTGTTTATAGCTTGAACTATTCCTGTCTTCAGTGTAGAGGGGAAAAATTAAGATTTGTGTTTTGATTCCAACTTAATTTGAGCAACTAATTTCTGATATTAGTAATCTCCCTCTTGTTATTTCTAAAGAGCTACTTGAAAGGAGACCATTTTAAAAGTAATCGGTACAAGTAACCCCATTGTTCTTTTCAGTATGTACTGTGATAGTGCAGGAATAATGGATGCTCTGCAGGGGAACCTTAACACTTTCTGTTAAAGCACTCGAGTGAAACTTTATCTTCCTGCAGTTCCCACAGTAGAGTATCATTTTTATTAGGATATGGTATAAATTTATCATTTGATTTAGTATGTTACTTTAGCTGTTATGGTCCTTAAAAAATACAGTTTTTGAGTCTCTGAGTGTGGGAACTATTTCCAGTTTAAATGATACCATGCAGGAATACAAATGTATGTAGTTGAGGAAGACTTAATGAAATGTTATTTTGTGAATAGGGGTGTTTTTTCCAAGAGTTAATATTGCCCATCTGTTTTCTAGTTATGATGTTCTGATTTCAGTACAAATGTATCCTTGTTGAGACCCTCTGAAAGAGGGAGATAATTTTGATTTTTTGTTCTTACACTTGTGCTGAATGGGAAAAATAGGTAGAGAGAAAATTATGCTGGTGCAGTGTTCCGGCTTTGTTGCAAGACTTCTCTGAAACTTACCTTCTCAGAAGGTCTAAACACCTGATTTTTGTCTTGACAGTTTAGAGACAGATATTTGAGTCTCGCAGTGAATTTCTAGAAATACTGTCATGTTTTGTTGGACCAATAATGTTACTGACTAGAAAAGGCAGAAAACAAGATGCCAAAATACTGAGTGTAATTTTAAGAGCAAAAGAAGATTATCTGGACATGTTCCTAGAGATTAGAGAGAGCCTTTTTCACATAGAATTCTCAAGAAAACTGTTGTATATCTGGTTCTCAATGAAACACTGAACATAGTGCGTTCTGTTGCTGCACTTCCATATGGAATTGCATCCACACCTGCTGCTTGCAAACCAGTGCAATTGTGTCTTCTTGCTGTCTGTCTTCCCATGTTGTCTGGGTGTCCTGTTCTTCAGCTGCCACCTATGCCTTGTAGCTATTACATGTATAAAGTCTTTCAAGTCCTTTCCCAAGTCTGTTTTTCTACAATCCCGTGATTATATTTTCCTTTTCTAGCAGTGGGAAACATTTGCATCTTTCCTTACGCTGCTGATAATCAAAAGCAGTACCATACCACCAGTTTTTGCAGTGCCTTTAGCTCCTTACGCAGAAGGTGTGGTGAAGTTTTGGGAGAAATGTGCTCTTCTTCATTCCTTCTCTGGCCAATTTCATCTTGCTGGGGACATCATTATCCAGCCTTGAGGGACTTTGTTCCCAGTTTGAGGCTGAGGCACTGGGGAGCAGCAGTGTGGTCAACCTCTTAACCCTGTGCACCTTGAGTTTTGTTTTCTGTGTACTCTGTAAAGGGAGCAGAGGTGCCAGCTGCCAGTCTGTCAGTGAGGGGCTCGGCTGTGCAGTGGAGAGGAAGGTCTAGTAGGGTTATAGAATAAACTTCTAATTATTGCTGTTTTGTTTGCTTTCAGTTGATTTCAAATTACGATGTTATTGAAGTGCCAGTAGATCAACCAGGGATATGCTGCCTGTCTGTATGAGATGGCTTATACAGATGCTGGGTTACACAGAGCTTTGGCTTGGCTGATATGAGAGAAAGCTGGTGAATGAGCCAAGGTGAATGGACTGTGCTTACTGCAAGTTGGGATAGGTAAAAATATGGATGTTTAATCAGCTGTTTGCAAAAAACACAGTACAAGGAATGCCACTTTGCTACTGTGCAAGGTGCAGAGTGGAAGCGACTGTGCAAAGTGCAGAGATAGGAAGCTGCTCCGTGAAGAGTGTTGGCGTTTTAGTATTTGCTGAATTTGTCAGGTTAAATTAATGTTTACCGAAAAGAAAATCATCTGTCCTGATGCACACTGTTTGGAATCGCTTGAATTGAACATTTGTTTCTTCTGTATTCTGCAGACTTCTTGAAGCCAACTCTAGCAAAGAGAAGGAGTTCCATCTGTGCCAGCCAGCCCCAGTCTCCAGTGCTGGTCCCCCTGATGGCACATTGTACAAGCCTGTGAAACCTGCCAAGCTGGACGCCACAGCTTTGCACGACTGCACTTTGGCCGCCACCGTGCCTCCCTCGGAGCTGTCGAACCATGCAGTCCTAGCCTGCGACACAGGCATTCACGAGGAGCACTATGTAAGCGAAGGGGTGGAAGATGATGTGCCAGACTGCAGAGAGTACAGAGATGCCTGCACCATTACGGGTAAGCAGTCCAATCTTTCACCTTGGTAAGCGTGTGGAGATGTAGAGTTAAGCTTCTGTTCTTAAGCTCATGGTGGGGTATCTGCTTCATGGACGGTGCTGCCGCTGTTCTGCACATTTCTTCTTGTTTAAGAAGTGATTTCACAGGCACCAGGATTTTCAATTAAAGTAGTTTGTAATGTTTAAGGTCCTTGCAAATAGGCCAGACCAATGACAGCTGTGAAACCAGCTTACTGTATTTATGTACTAGGGAAATTGAACCATTTGAAAGTTTGTTTGGAAAATAACCAAAGTCAGGGGTGAGGAGAAGGGAACACTGCAGCTTAAAGTTTTTGGAATGCTTGTCCTAATGTTCAGCATAATTTAGATTTTTATCTTCATAAGAGAATTGCTTTGTAGGAGAAAAGGGGTGGGAGAAATAGGATCTAACATTTTTACTGCACGTATTTTGGCTTTTCAAAGCCATTTCATTTTTTCACATTAGTTCTGGAACAGTAAAAGTTAATGGATATCGAATAGCTTCTTCTGCATGCTTTTATGAAAGGTTGAATACCTTATTATAGATTTACACAAATAAATTGAATATGTGTTGAAGTATGGTATTTTAAATAGAATTAGATTCTTAGTGCTGTGGTCAGCTGACCCAATTTTTTTGTGTTTGAATAATCACTGTAAGTCAGTTTAGTCATGGTTATGGCCATGAAATGACAGGCAGTTTCCATTCCAAGTGCATGGTTTGTTGGCTGAGCTGTGAGGCTTCTTTTAGCCTAATGCGACCTTGTGAGTTCTAAGTCCTTCTGGGAATGTTTGAGGAGTCAGCTGAGTTTTTGGAAGGGATAAATGAGATGTCTGAGAAAAACAGCAATAAGACTAAGGCCATTGTACTTGGCAGTCAGATACTTTTATCCTGAGTTACTTTCAGCCCTTTCTAGAATTCTCTTTAAGTTACAGAATTGGTTAATGGTGACCGTCAGCAGCTGCTTTAGTAGCATGCCTTAGCTTAGCTCAGCCCAACAGCTGTGTAGTTATTAAGGGTTGATATTCTGTAAAAAAAGGAAATAGAAGGACAGAGGTGCTCTCAAGTCCATCCTGATTTCCTTGGGAAGACAAGCAGCGGGATTAACACTGGAGTCACTTTGTCAGGTATCCGTCTACATCAAATAAATGTTTTATTTAAAGAAACTTACTTGCCATCCTTCCTTCCTTGTTTTCATGGATTTAGAGCTGCTTAACTAGTTGGTTCAAAAATGGGTCATCCTTTTGACTTCCATGTAGGTATTTGCTTGTTAGGTAGACTAGGAACTACACATCGCATAAATGCATTCCTGGTAGTGTAACTCTCTTTTCCAGGCCCCTTGTAGAAGGATCTTGCAAGGCTGTGGCCTGTCTCCATTTCACTCCCTCTCCTCCCTCCCTTGTTAACTGGAAGTTTGTTTTTCTGTTTCTGACTATAAGCCAGGACAACCAACTTCTTCCATGAATCAAGATGCCTTCTTGATTATGGTTCCTTGAAAGGCAAGACAAACTCACTTTTTAAACTTTTAAAAAGTTTTTATTAAATGGAGGCTAGTGCATATTCTTGCTGCTTCACATTCCTTCAAGCCTGGTGTAGTTTCTGAATCTTTCTTCTTGCTTAGCTGTCAGCCAAGTGTTGTTTACAGATTGATCCTAAATTGCTTTTTAAAAGGATTTGCTGTTCTGCAGTGTCAGATTTGTACTGTTTGTGGCCTGAGGACAACATGATGTGACTTGCAGTAGAAATAGCAGTGGTTTTGTTGATTGTTTGGTTAGTTGAGGTTTTTTTTGGGGTTTATGGATTTTTGAGTTTCAGCTTTTTGTTGGGTGTTTTAAAGGTGTCAGAGGGCATAGGCTGGAAGTAAGGAATTGGTCTCATATTCCCTCTGTAAAATCTTTATCAGTATTGTGTGCAGGTGTGCAATGTATACCCTTGAAACAATCTGAAAGATAAATACTTGATTGAATTGTCAGAATTGTCAGAGACTTTAACATGAAGACTTGGTTTAGTTCTGATTGACAAATTAGCACTATTTACACTTTTAAATTGTTTAGTGGGGAAAAAAAAATCAAGTCTGCATATACCATGCTTTTTCTTTTGATGCCAAGCCTTGACTCATCCTAGAGTTCAAATTCAGCAATCAGGGTAATCTATATATTTTTTTTAAGTCTAAGATTAACACCTACAGCCTATTGTAAAAGTTATTTGCAAAAATTCTTGCAAATAAAGCCTTGAGCACAATTAAGAAAAGAATGGGAAACTGAGGCACAGTGTGGTGTGATGATGCTTTGTGTAATGCAGCAAGCTAATGGTAATTGGAGCTATCTCTGATATAGCTAATAGTAAATTATATGATGTGCACATTTTGCTATTTAACTTTTCAAGACCATTGATGCTCAAAAAAATTTTAATGCTGCTTCCTTTTTTTTTCCATTACTGTTTTTGTTTCCTGTTGTGTTTGCCGGCAGTAGAGAGGCACTTTGGCATTCTCTGTCAGCAGCACCATCTTTCCTGCCTGGAACCCAAGAGCAGATTCAATGTAGCTGAGAGCATTGCACATTCTGATTGTGCTAAGTGTATTTTCTTGGATATAGGGCTGGCTTAAACATGTCCTGTCCCCAAACCATCTCAGAATTGTGCTTGAACAGATTTCTGTGGGAGAGCAACTGGAGGTATTTTAGGCAACTGGTCTGGATAGAATCCTTGCTCTGCTTTTGTGTCAGAGAGGAGATGAGGATTACTTTTTAGTTAGGTCACACCTCTGATCTGTCCTATTCTGTGGCCTGAAAACAGTTCTGTTGGCATAATAGAGTCAATAAGCACTGCAGGGCTGGGCCCAGGTGACAGAAAACAGTGTGGTGAAATATTTCCTTGAGCCAATGTGTGAGAGAGGGACAGCACCGTAAAAGCATCTTTCCCACTGAATTTGTTATTAAAGCACCATCCAAAGCTCATAGATACTGCAAGCGAAGCTTTATGCAGGTAAATGCATCTGAATCTGTGCTGACTTCAGCACAGAAGGGCAAATGAAATAGGATAGTTGATCCATTGAAAAAAATTGTTTGTGAATGTTTCAAGAGTTATTATGAAAAAAGTGCTGGTGGAGCACATACTTTCTAAACACTAAACCTGAAAATGGACTCAATAGCTGTTGTAATAGATTTTTTGTTTTGTAATACTTCATTTTAGGTTTTGTTAGCAAAATTTAGGAGAAAAGATGAATGTAGTCTGACTTGAAGTTTCTATTGCAGTTGATTGTGGAGCTCCTGTAGGTAAATGGGCAGGAGACTCAAGTCCTGAGGTTGGTGGACAGTGGGACAGCACTGTGTGGAAGTGTCATGGTGCTGCTACATGTGGGAGGCACCTATCATGTCTTAGTTGTTTTTTTTTTTCCCTTTTAACTTTTCTTTTTCTTGCTGCTCCCGTTCATCCGAGAGCATAGAGACAGGAAAACGGATGTAGCACCATCTAGTGTTCCTTTTGCTAGAAAGGGAATGGAAATGCTTTTAAAGGTCTGTCTGTCTTTTCCGTATTTGCAGTGCAGACCCTGAATACTTTCAGTCAGATGTCGATGAAAACAGGAGCTGGAATTGGGAGCTTTCTTCTCTAATACCACCACCACCCCCATCCCATTTTTTGTAGAGCAGGAAGGGCTGTAATCTTGACATGAAAAAGCAGAGTATCACTAAATTGCTCAGTAGTCTGAATTTTATGAATTACAAAAGCCTCTTAGTTTGATTGCCTTTCTTTCTTATCTGTCAGCTGCTGTAAGACAAATCCTGTCCTCCTGGAAATGGAGAGTACAGTGGGGATGGAAGTCGGAAATATCACTGGCTATTACTCTTGTGATAGTAGTCTGGCTGCCAGAACGTTTTTGTGAGGCTTTTTGTTTGTGTTTTTTTTATTTTTTTCTTTTAAAATATGCATAACACAGTATCCTTAGACATCTTCAGTAAGTTAACTTTGTCTGCTTTTGCATGTCTCGATACTCACTATTTGCAATGATTTTGGTATGGTGTACTTCGTAATTCAAGAGCTAACTGCTTAATATGCTATGTAGGTTTCCTCATCCTTCTCTGAAAAGACAGAGAATGAATGGACTGTAATTTAAATTGCGCAGCTCCTTCATCAGTTTGCATGATTCATTTGTTCATTGTACTAATTACTCTTACTAAATGCATGTAGGAGTGTGTTTTCTGGCTGTTCAGGACAATTTCCTGAGGGCTGTGGAATTACTGGGAAGTGCTTTGTGGTAATAACCTGTTCTGTGTCTTACTTTGCCATTAACACTAGCAGACTTTTTTTTTTCCCATTTCTAAAAGCAAAATTACAGTACTGGAGGGGTCAAACCATGAAATGTCTTTTTTTCTCAGCAGGAAGGTATCTGTGAGAAGAGTTGGTGTTGTTTGACCTTCTTTGCAGGTTGTGCAACTTGCACATTACTGCACTGACTGCAGTGGAAGGAGTCATAACATCCAGAGAAACCAACTTTCTCTTGCTGTCAAGCCTTATTCACACAATCTCCTAGCAATGTTTGGGTGCAGAAAGTTTGCTCTGGGTTTTCATCCTATCTCTGTCCTTACTGAGGGTTTAAATATGTTCCCCTATGAAACAGAGATTACGTTCTCTTCCACTAGATTACCACTCTTCATGGCAATATCAGCCAGTTTTAATAACTGACTGTTCTTACAGATAAGTGGTGTTGTTCTGACCATTCCTTTATGTAATCACTTTGTTTTAAAAGACATGCTTAGGGCCCACAGAATTTCCATTCCATTTTGTGTGTGTCCCCCAGGATGCATGTTTTTGTGTTGTAAGGCTGAATGTCCGTTCCTTCTGTTTCGAGTGCGATAAAGCATGATTACTCAAAATTAACTCCGTAGGGACTTATGTATTACAGGTTGTTGTGAGACTGCTTTGCTCTTGTTATGCAGGTAATGGGGAGAGTGCTGTACCTGTGACTGTCCTGTTCTAGGTGCATGAGTTACCACCAGAAATTGTGTGCTTGCTGTTCTGAGACTGTTCGACAGGGTGCTCTGGTTGGGTTTGGTACCTGTTACAGGCCTGCTGGTTGACTTCTAAGCTTTAAATGGTTAAAAAAGTATTGAAAAAATATTGACAGGTTTGAATTGCTTCCCTTTATTTGAACCTCTCTGAGTTCTGTTGGTGTTACCTTTCTCTTTTAGTGGAGCATAACTTGCTCTAGCATTTGCTTTTTCAGCTCCTGATTTGGGGTGGGACTTCCCTGTTTTTCTCGGTTTTGTCAATATGAGACAAGAGGTGTAAAATATTGCTTGGTGGAGCTGGAACTCAAGCAAAGAGCATAAGAAATGCTCTGCTGTTTTGGACCAGCTGGCTCAGGACTGTGTTTCTGACTCCAGAAACTGCAGATGCTGGATATGGAGATCAAGTACTCAGCCACTCTCAGTAGTCTACTCTCAGCGTAAGTACCCCCATCATGCGGAACTGTTTAGTGTTGGAACCTGTCCATAGCTTTTTCTTGCCTGGATCTGCTGATTGTGTTACCCTGGAAGTTCATGGTTGCTACTCCTTTGTGCAGTGACAGCAATCTTGCACTGTTTCTGGCAGTTTTTGTCCTAGTTATGCAGGAGTTTGGTGAATATCAGTTCTTTCTCCTTATGAAGTTATCTTCATGATTTTGAAAAACGTTTATAATTTTTACACCCCTGCCTACTCCTCTCCCAGCTTTCTTAGTCTCTCCTTTAAATAAAGCTATGAGAATGTGGGTCCTTACCTCAGCTCATTTACTTTGTTATTGTCACCAGTCTCATCCTGTAAGCTTGATCTAGTTTTGGTCTCTTCTCCCTCTTTCCCAACACTTCTGTAAGCAGCTATTGCCAAATTCTGAACGCTATTCCTTTCTCTAAGGCGTTCAAAAAATGCCAGTCCTATTAACGTGAGATAGCTCCTTCGGCATGACTGGAACAATTTTATGAGTCTGACTGTACTTCTGTTTAGCATACTCTGAAAAAATGATCTTATTCTCTGTGCCTGCTGCATCATTGCCTCTATTTTGATTTTTCTGTCTGGCTTTTGGTGCATTCTCAGTCAACTTCATGCAGATTCTCCCCCCCTCACATCCTCCCCACAGTTGCTTTCCAGCTCTTACCCTTTTCCAAAAACTTGGTATTTTTTTCTGATTCCTCTCCTGTGTCAGGTTGTTACACCACCTCTTAATCTGTATCTCTTTTTATTCTATCAAGGATTATCTTTTTGTAGTTTGGTGACATTCGGTTGGTTGGTTTTCCCATAAGCAGAATTCTGCTGTGCTCCCTGTCTAGCCCTCTTACTTATTTATGCTTCCTGATATGATCCATGGTTCTTAGTGTAAACTGTCAATTCTGAAGTCACTATGAAAGCAAGTATTGAAATTATAAGTCCAGTGTAACATTTTTAAAGACATTCTTCTCAGATTTCCCTTATTTTGGGAAGCACTTATCATTCCTTCTCAGATTTCCCTTATTTTGGGAAGCACTTATCATTCCTAAATGTGTACTTTGAGGTAGGGGTGCATGAAAGCCATAAGCATTCAATGGTGTTCTGAGTTTGTTCTTTGGAGAAGGTACTGAAGGCCTCAGATTTTTTGGGGATTTTTTTTTTGTTTTGCATTTTTTGTTTTCCTGTTGTGGTGCAATGAATAGTGCAGGAAGACTAAAAAGCTACATTTGACTACTGGTGCATTTAAATATGTGAAAATAACTTTTATTCCATAATTTAGCTCCATAACATGTGAAGTTCGGCTTTACCTTTCCCCCTCAACGTATGCATGTGTGTCCATCATGAAGCAACTCATTTTTCACTTAAAGTAAGCATCTGTAGAGAGCAAGCTACATAAGATTTAATTCTTATGTTTTGCTTGTGATTCTGTGAAAGCTTTGTTGACAGCCATTGTTTAGTGGCTGGCACATTTTGTAGCTGGGCTGAGCAACAAGCAAAAGCAGGACAATTGCTTTTCAGGGTTTTCGTACTCAGTGATTTATCAATGGGTTTTTGAGACATTTGCAGTCTCTCTTGGCAGCTGGAAGATCCTAATGGTTAATGAATGTGTTTATTCTTACTGCTGCTGAACAGTGCAATGCCAGCATGCCTTTGGTACATGAATAGCTTTTGTTCTTACTCTAAAAGAATAGCTGTTGTGGCAAAGTTTCCTTTTATTTTCTGTTAAATGTAAAAATCATGAGTATGGGTGCATTTATCTACAGGGAGAAACATTTCCATACTTGCATTAAAAGCAAAGTTCATTTAAATTTATGGCATAATGTACTGTAGGATCCTAATAGTTTAATGGACTCTCATCACCAAATCTGTCTCAGCTTTTATACCCAGCAGGAATGTGCATGTAGGATGGAACCAAAGCAGGGACACTCCAACCTGGTAAACAGTGACATTCGTCAAATTGGAAGTGGTTTCATCTTTGTTAGTTTTGACATTCCCAAATTTATCCTAGTCTTTAGTGGTGTGTTTGGCCAAGCTGAAAAGAGGTTGGCATGGAATCTTCTGTTTTCCCATGGAAGACTGGATTTTGTGCAGATTTTTCCATGTTCAGAGGCAGAAGAACCACTGCTTAAACAACTTTGGTTAAAGGTGTTGCATGGCTTGCAATTTCAAATCATGTCATGCCATGCCAGTCAATTTACAGAAGCTATTTGAGGAGCTGTTTGAGGAGCCTGAGTTTTAGAGGTATAAAACAGATTTCATGTTGAAGGGCTTTCCTTCCAGCAGGTTGGCTTTGCAGCCAGCAGTGATACTTCAAATGTGTAAGGATGCTAAGGCTATCTTTCCCTTTGGACAAGTCAGTGAATTGGAATTTTTTTTTTTTTTAGAAGCAATTTTTTTGCCCTGTAATCTCTAGATTACACCAGTAATAGCACTACTTGCTTTACATTGAAACACATGTCCTGAGTTCAGCGGTATTATTTGTGAGACTTCAGTACAGTTAACCACATTCTGGGCATCTGAGAACTGAGATTGAATAGGAATATGGTAATGGGGTTTTGCGTATTGCTCTGTGCATATGCCTGTAATTGTTAAATAATGCTTAAGAAATACATGTAATTATAGACCTCAGTCAATACTTAATGACTGTGTCTATGTGGGTCTATAGAACCCAAATAATGGATGACTACAGGCCATGTTTTCCTCTTCAGTAGCGTAGGTAACAGCCTAATTGTGTGGTAGAATCCCTCTGCTTTTCATCTTTATGTGTATCTGTTCGCAATGATAATGACGAGTTCATTCCATCACTGTTTAAATGGACAGAAAGCATGGGGAAGATGAGGCTATTCGGCTGTTCCAAGCAGCCAGGAAATACCTGCTGGAAAAACATTTAGAGAAAGACCATCCTTCTTGCTTCCATCATTGGAATATGGTTAGGCTTGTTGGTCTGCTGAAAAAACAGACTGCTAATGTAGTCATGGCGTCCTGGTTGCTTGTTGAGCTAGATTAGGTAGCTAGTCTCAGTGTCACATGGAGCAAAATCAGCAATGAAAATGGTCTGGTATTTGGCATAGAACAGCCTCAACTTGATGAACTTCGATTTCTTATGTTACATATGGCTGGACTTTAGCCTCCATGCTATAGCCCTTTTCTGCAGAGAACCTTACTTTTACTTAACTAGTATGGAGCCAGCACTGGAATTGACCCTTGGCAGGTATTATGTGCTTTTCATTTTTTTGAATTATTTATTGATTGTCCTTTCTCAAAGATTTAAGATGGAGAACTTAAAAAAAACTCTGGGAGAGCTAAGTGTCAAGGGTAGGTGTAGTATGTGTGTGGGAAATAGGACAGGACTGAAAACCAAAGAGAGGAGTATGTGGTCCCATGAAGTAAAGTAGTAGATTTCTTTATTTTTCCAGCTTTCTTCAGAGACTTTCGTTGTTTCTCTTGTCTCTTTTTGTTGCTGTGGTTATCTACTTCTCTTTCCTCAGCTGCTTCAAAAGGTAGTGACAAGTTAGGATGTTTTAGTTCTGTTGCAAGAAATGAAAGATCTGCCTGTGAGTGGCTGCTGAGGCATTTTTTGTTTGCTTTTGGGGTTTCTTCTTTCGTTTTGCTTTGGGGGTTTTTTGTTTGTTTGCTTGCTTTGTGTTTAAGAAGGAGAGGGTATTTAGACTGCCCCTCTCTGGCTGTGGGCTGAGCATCAGCTGCTGGGGTTTGATGGGGTGCAGTTTCCTGGAAGATGTTCAGGGTGGGCATGTGATACAAACCGATGACCAAAACTTGTGTTTTCTAAGTTGTCAAGCAGCCCAGCACTTCCCTACGGTCACACCCAGAGTGGAGTTGTTTTGCTGCACACACTTCTGTTCAGAGGTTGTTTCCCTTTGCTCAGAGGAGGCACTTCTGGGTAGCACGGCTGCTTTGTGCTGTTTGCAAGGTGTTTGCTTCCATCAGGACCACAACTCAGGGGCACTGTGCTCTGGGAATGATTCTGTCTCTGGGTAGTTTTCTTGTGGTCGTTCTTGTCATGACTTGTGTGTTCTGGCATGCCTCTTCTTGAGCAGAGCCCTGACCCTATCATGGTTCCTGGCAGGGCTGGGTTTATGGGCCATTGTTTTTTCCACTTACAGCAATGGGCTGAAAGCGGGAAACCAGCTGGCAAAATGTCCTGTGGGATTTGGGGGTTCTACGGCAGTTCTGCCGGCAGGTGGCAGTTTGTACTGCCGGCAGGTTCTGTGGAGACCTGGGAGTCCTTTTAACCTTGGGAGGGGAGCTCTGCTCCGAAGCAAATCTGTAAAACCATGAAGATCAGGGATGGTTTGAACCAGAATGCAGACAGGCAGAAACTATATCTTTTATGTTCCTGATGAGGACTGTACTGATAAGCTGTTTGCGTTGTGTTTGTAAAGGCTCCTGCAGATACCAGGCTCTGAGATTTGTAGAGTTCGTGTTCTCTGTGTGTTTTCTGTATGTTTTGGGGTGTTCTTTGTTTGTTTGCCACCACCCTCCCCATGCCCTTGTCCCTTCTCTTTGTTCTAGGTTCATTCTCTGAATTTATCATTTGTTCTAATGTGAATTTGGTGCTGAAATTGAGTAAATACTCCGTCTTTATCAATCAAGCTAGGTTTTTCTTTCCTACAGTAAAATCCATCTATAGCCGTAAACAGATGAAACCCAAAGGGCTGGTAGGGAGTAGAGCTTGACAGATGAGCTGCTTTTAGGTGACCATGTTGATAGGAATGAGATTTTCAAAGCTGTCCACCTGTGGTTAATGTTAAACTTAGGTGAAGTTAGTTTGATTGAGGCTGAAGTGCTTGTTCATGAGGTGCTGGCATAGTTCCCCCCATCCATGTAACACTGACAGCTGAGTATGTGTGTAACTCTCTATGGGAAGTGACCTAATGTATTGCATGGCTGTGTGAGTGCAGGATGAAATGGACAGTGCGTGACAGCACCCCACACGATGCTTTGTGATCTCTGTGTTATGTGCAGAGGGGGGAAGGCATTCCTTGAGGAGCTGTGCTGTCTCCATACAGTCAGCTCCCATTGTTTTAGTCTTCTCATTCCATTTTCTGTATGATCAACTCCTTGCTCACTTATCAGCAGAGGAAAGATGTAAGTGTACATCTGAAAATAACCAAGTGTACTCTTATCCTCACATGCACATGGTTGTCCTGCAAATTATTTCTTTCTCTATATGTGAAAAATTTAAAAGAAAAAAGTGGGGGAAGGAAGAAGCCATCCTCCCACCCTTACTTCAGTCTCCACAGTGAAGAGTTAGTTTACTATATTTAGAGCATTTTGTATGGATAGAGATGTGCCTAGAAGAAAGGGAACTGATGAAGTAGTCAAAGGTACCTAGATCAGCAAACATAATAAAAATTTCTCTAAGGAAATATAAGCAACCTGAAACAACCAGTGAAACTTGAGTGGCTGTCTTAAGTTGAGAGGCATGGGGTAGAGAGGTTTAATATGTCCAGAAAAGGAGAAATACATCAGCCAGTCAAATACCGATGTATGAAAAGATACGAAACAAGCTACTAAGTAATCCATTAGTAACTACCCAAGGGATACTGAAGTGGGAAGAAATATGCAGAAGAGAGCTCAGCTGGAGTGTTGAGCCTGTTTTGCATCTTCATTATGGAAAGAGAAGGTTAGAAATTTTAACAAGAAATTAACCAGGACAAAGGTATTTGAAAACATTTGTTTTAATCTCATTTAGGAAACAGAGAGCACGAGGAGGAATGTTGTCAAAAATTACTGCAAAGCAGACTGAGCACCTTCTTCATTTCCTGAGGAACAGGGCAGGAAGAAATACATATTTACAACAGAACAAGTGAGATTGGGTGTTCATGCATTTAAGCTAAGAAACTAAAGCAGTGGAACATGTTACTTGCAAAAGTGATATGAAAAAGAGTGGAATTTATTTATTTATTAATATTTAATTATTTCTATGAAGTGCTGAAAGCTATAGAGTTGCAAGAGCATAAGCAGAATGATCCATGCTTTACTAAGAATCATGAGTTCATAATTCATTAGCTATTTAAGTTGGTTTTAATCTGCTTGTAGAAATTTGTTTGCCAGATGTGTCCAGAAAACTAAACGTAGAAAATTGCTTATATTACAAAACCCAGAATCCATAACAGCAACTCAGAAGGATATGGTTCAGCTACCTTTTGTTGTATTATTTTTTAATTAGCGATCAGTTAGTTGTTTTAAGTGTAAGGTGTTCTATTTTTCTCAATAAAATGAAGGTACCACCTAGGACAAGAGGAAGTGCTTTTATAGCTGTTGGATATCAGTTAACTTAATCATAAATCACAATCACAGATGATGTCTTGGATGTTCTTAGTAGGGAAGTTACTTAATTGTTTATCTTTGGAGTTCTAATCAGAAATAATAAAAAAACCTCTGTGGAAACACAATCAGGGTATTCCAAAAAATTTACCTGATGTTTGGGGATGGAGGATGGTGTTAGTCTGCATATCTTCTCATAACAAATGTGTACATATCAGAAAAGGGAGAGGAGGAAAAGTGAAGAGGAAGAGATTGTGTAACTGTAGCACTGAGAATATTGCTGTGATTTAAATGGTGAACTAATGTTTAGTCATGAACAAGTGTAATTATGGTGTCCTGTTTTTCTAAATAGGCAATTACATCAGAGCCTGTTCGTATTTCCTGCTGGTATACAGATTTTAAAATTGCAATAGAAGTTAATGACAACAGCATCATAATAGCATCATAAAAAGTTGCCTTTCCAATTACTCATTAATATCTTTTCCAGTTATTAGGTCTTCTGAATTGCCTATAAATGCTCAGGATTTCTTATAGGGTAGAGTAGAAAAATTTTCTTGGTTGACTTGTATTCCACAATAATTTGTATTTCTTTACTGATGGCCTTCACATTCTAGTGGATTTCTTTTCCACGATAAAACTGCATGGTTTTTTTTCTGTGTGTGCACGTATGAGGGTTTTTTTTTCCTCCTTACATTGTATTGGTCACTTCCTTTGCATTAGTTTTTTGCTACTTTTTGGGATAAAACAATCTTAGTAATCCAGTTTACTTATCTGTACAACTGAAACTTTCTCTTCTCATCTGTGAAGTCTGTTTCTTTTGGAATCCTAATAAAAGAGAGAAAGACACTAAAGGTTTGAATTTTTCAAAATTTTTATTTCTTTGTTCCCAAGACCATCATCTCAGGCTGTGTAGATTCTTGCATTTTTCTGAAGAGAAGAACTAACATTTTGGCCAGAAAAACTCCACCAAAACAACCCCAGTGGAAAAAATCAACTCCACATTCTTGAGATTGAGCACAATTAGGTTATCCAAAGATAGATATATGAAAGAAAAATCTTTTATGTGTGCATGTACACAGAAAGGTTTCTGAATGTCTAGTGGATGTCAGCAGGTGTTTTTTAGAAGATCAGCTGGCTTTTCTGCACTCAGATGGTTGCAGGTGCTGAGATAATGCTGTCAGCAATTAAAAAGGTAGCCGGGAAAAAAGAAAGTTTGTAGTTACAGGCTGGCTCTCATCTTTCAAAGCATGTGGAGCAGATCTTGTTTCTCTATGTAAGCCAGTAATCCCTCTGAAAGGGGGTCAAGAACCTCTTAAAATGATGTGTGCAGGCTGATTCTCACATTACACAGAGCTCCATGAAAACAGCATTGCTGCACATGTGGACATCTAACTGCAGTGAGGGTTGGAGGATGCTCATATATATACAACAGTTAGCAGAACTGTCTGGATCAAGGCAGAGGAGAATACCTCCTGATAGGTAATAGCAGACTCCTTGAACCATAAAGTACAATGCAGCTTTCCCAAGTGGATTATAGTTCTAATCATCAGAATTTTGTTAAGTGTGTAGGCAGGAGATTGACAGGATGAGTTCATCTTGGTATTCCCTGCCCTGTTGTCTGATAGAATGTTCTTGCAATATTTAGTGCTTGGGATGCTTTTGACAGTGTAATTTTTGGATTAGAAAGATAAAAACCAGGTAATTAATGATGTATAGAAAAGTATAACTTCTCCATTCTCTCCTTCCTCACCTTCTTTGACAGAGGTGAGTTCTACTAAGTTATGGTGGAATTGCAGGTCTACATCAATCCTGCAAGGTAAGTTTCTCTTACAAAAATTGGTGCCTTTGTCAGGACGCATCAAGAGCAGGGCTGCCTTACAGGCAGCTGAGAGGATGGGAAGGGCACAATCCTTGTTGGCACAGCCCAGTCACTTTGTTCCCAAGCAGAGCAAAGGTGCTGGCAGCAACAGTTCAAATTGACTCTCTAGGGGCCGATCATTGGATGAATTTGGGTAATCTGGGAAGCCTGGACAATGAGTCAGTGTCAGCAGGCAACAGAGCTTGCTTACAGCACTGTGCAGGACAGGACCAGGAGCTGGGGCATACATGGGGCTTCTGGCAGAGGGTGCTGGCTGGGGACCGTGATGAGCTTGGTTGTGGTAGTAAAGATACATGGGAACACTCAGGGCCTTGACAGTCTTGGCTATTTACTCTGGAGTGAGTCTCAGCAAGAGTTGTGAGAGCTCTGACACTGGTTAAAGAGGGAGCTCTGGTGCATTGCTCTTCCAAGAAAGGTGTAGATAGCTCTTCCTTACTTTGTATGAGGGGTAGGGGTTGTGCTGGACAGTGGTGTTTTCTCTTTGTGCTGGTGTGGAAATGGAAATTGTGCAGACTGATGCTGTAAGTATTTACTGAAAATGTACCATTGCTCAGTTTCTTAATAAATATTTAGCATGGCATTGTATTTAATTACATATTATAATTAAACTTAGATCTTTAGAACTGTCATGACTGTTTTGGGTATTGACACACTCTCAAAATTCTTCATTATAATATGGTATAGGCTGGAAGGTACCTCTGAAGGTAATGTGTTCTGACATCTCCTAAAAGCAAGTAAGTGCTCATGGCATTGTTTACTCAACTTCTATCCTGCCTGTGCCCCTGTTTGACCATCCTCACGGTAAAAAAGTTTCTACCTTGAATTGGGATTTTATGTGTTGAAACTTCCCAGCTACCTCCTGGCCTAAATTTAAAGCTCTACTTTTAATTGTAACATTTTTGCAGTTGATGTTGGCTGTAGGTATCCATTTTTAGAATTGTGTGCAATCTTGGTGTATTTGTGAACATGAGGGGCTGCAGCACAGAACACAGGTCAAATAGTGTCAAAAGGTGCCCTAGAAGTTCCCGTAATCATCTTTACCAGTGTGTCTTAGGTGTGAGCTGTGACACTGTTTGCTATTGCAGTCCTGGATTTCTGTTTCTTGAGAAAAATCTGCCAGCAGCAAAGGCAAAAAAATAGTGGTACTAAATTGTGGTCAAAGAGCAAGTTAAGGAGATATGTAAGGCTTGCAAGCTAAAAATGATCTGTGAAGTAGAACATCAAAAATGTACATTCGTCCGTGCACTAATCCTTTCTTCATACTCTGGTTGTAACTGGCACTCTGTTCCCCACCCTATCCCACTTATTTTTCAATACATGTCCCTACTTCCAGAGGTCAGGCTTTTTGTCACTGGGAGAGCATGCCATTGTATTGTCTACTAGTAAATGTGATATTTTAGGATCATTTGGGCCAGGCATATCATTTCTGAACTTATTTGTACTGAGCTGTTCTTTACATGCAGCAAAATCTTGTTGGTATCAAAACAAACTGATGTCTTTCAAGGTTATATGTATAGTACTCAAGGTAACAGAGGTTGTTCCGTTTCCCTTAACAGATGTGTGCAATAGTACCAATCTTCCTGAAGTTGAAATCATCAGTCTCCTGGAAGAGCAGCTGCCTCATTATAAGCTAAGAGCTGATACAATCTATGGTTATGACCACGACGACTGGCTTCACACACCTCTCATTTCCCCTGATGCGAATATTGACTTAACAACTGAGCAAATAGAAGAGACCTTGAAATACTTCCGTAAGTCAAAAATTCAGAAATTGTACTGAGAAACAAATAAAATAGTGCTATTTTTGTTACTTTCTTTGAAGTATCTGTGCAATTCTTTGGAAGCTGTGGAGAGCAAGAGAAGTGTTTGTGATTTATTGCTTTGGTCTCCAAGATTGTGGTAGATAGAAAATGAAGGGAACAGTTAATCAAGAACAGCCATTGCATTTGTGATTTGTGCATGCACCTTTCCACATTATCAAATACTGGAGAAACTGAAATACTTCTTTTTGCTTGTGATTTCTCTCAAAGAGACTGAAATTTCTATATCTATGTAGCTTGCAAAGCTTAGACCTCTTTCCATATCCACTTTTTTTGAATGTCTTCTCTGACACATTGCACTGTTGTCTGGCGACACTATGTGCCAGCATCACAGAATGACATTAAGTCATTTTGCTGCAGCTTAAGCTTCGGAAAAGTCTTGTGAAGAACCAAGCTCTGACCATTTGGTTGAGATGGTTTGTCCCTTCATTCTTTCTTTTGTTCATATTCATACTATCAGACAAAAAAAAAATATTTGTGCCTAGAGGGAACGCGAGTAGATTTGTGACCTTTGTGGTTATTCATTCTTTTGTTTGAATCTGTAGATACTTTATCATGGTGAGTGGATTCATGTCTCTTTGGTTTCTTCCACTGTGGGTATTGACTTAGGTGTGCAATTAGACAAAACTTCTGTGATTCATCTCAATGACTACTATGCTAAAGCAATAGCAGTGGATTTACATGGATTGTAGTAGTACTGAGATATAGATATGGATATATAGATACAGATATATATATATAGATATATATATATATATAGTAGATTTAGGTAGACTTACTGAGGCACTGTAGAGCTTCAGCAGGGATGAGTTACAGGGCTCAGCAGAAACCTCTGCAAAGATGGCTTCATTGCATTTTGAAGCACCCGAACGATCACTTTCTAAGGAGCACAGCTAGGGAAAAGCATGAATAATATGAAGAACTGAGTTTCTGATGTTCATGCTTCAATAAAGAGCATGAAGTATTTTAGTAAATAACTTAAATATGCTCTCCACCTACCCCCAATCACACAAAAACAGTGGGGGAAGGGCAAGGAGACAAGCTGAAGCTGATCTATGGAATCAAGTGTACGACCCTGGTTTTGTATCAGCCCATTAGTGCTGTTACAATGATGGCAGAAGCTGGCTTAAATAAATATTTTGAAATGTAAGGTTTCTAAAGCCTTTAGTAACCTGATTAGTCCTGTCTCACAAATAAAATTATCTTCGTGGGTGGACTGTTGCAATAGCCATGGGAAAAATGTTTTGCTAGTGGGACAAGGAGCTCAAAAATCCCTGTGGCAGTATGTCTCTTCCACCAACTTGAGATCATGGTAGGTGTGTGACTGCTGGGGATGGATACAAAGTACAACCTGTGTGGAGGATGAATTGAGAGCAGCCCTGAGGAGAAGGACTTGGGGGGTGTTGGTTGACAGCTCAACCTGATCCGGCAATGTGCACTTGTAGCCAAGAAAGCCAAATGTATCCTTGGCTGCATCGAAAGAAACATTGTCAGCAGGTCAAGGGAGGTCAAGGTCAAGGGAGGTGATTCTCCCTACCTACTCTGTCATTGTAGACCCCCACATGGAGTATGTGTTCAGCTCTGGGGCCTCCATCGTAAGAAGGATGTGGACCTGTTGGAGTGAGTCCAGAGGGACAGGAAGATGATCAGAGGGGCTGGAGCACCTCTGCTGTGATGACAGGCCAACAGAGCTGGAGTTGTTCGGCCTGGAGAAGAGAAGGCTTTGGGGAGACTTCAGAGCACCTTTCAGTACTTAAAGGGGGATACAGGAAAGAAAGGGAGGTACTTTTAAGCAGGCCGTGTAGTGATAGGACAAGGGATAATGGCTTTAAACCAATAGAGGATCAGTTTAGATTAGTTATATGGAAGAAATTCTTCACTGTGAGGGTGGTGAGGCACTGGAACAGGTTACCCAAAGAAGCTGTGAATGTCTCATCCCTAGAAATGATCAAGGTGAGGTTTGAATGAGGCTTTGAGCAACCTGGTCTCATGGAAGGTTCCCTGCCTGTGGCAGGGTGTTTGGAACTAGGTGACTTTTAAAGGTCGCTTCCAACCCGAACTCTTCTATTATTCTCTGAAAATGAAGCTGTGAACAACAGAGAAATTGGATAGCATAGCTGCCTGAAACCGTGAATATTTAACAATTTTATCTAGCTTTTAGCTTACAAGTGTAATGACTGCAGCTTTACCATGTTGCTGTGGTTGTAGATTTCTTCCAATCAGTTGGCTTGAATGAAAAAAACCTGAGTGTAATTCCTGCCACAGTGTATATTTTCTGCTTTTATTGGGAAATAACTGCTTAAAAAAGAGGAAGCAAGCAAGGAGATTTTCTATAAAGAAACATTTCTTACTGCTTACAGGCAGACATTTGTGTATAGATAGTAGTTCAAGAAGTTTAAGCAAATTTGGGTCTAGCCTTAGACTGATACCCTAGAAACTGAGATCTCTGACTTTTCCCTTGTTCAGTTGCTGTGAACAAGTCCCAGATTCCATCCATACATGAGAGTGCAAGATCATAATAACTTTGCATGTTTCAAAAGTATCTCATTGATTGCAAACATTGATTTATGGCAAAATTAACTATGAAAGTAAAAATAGTATGTTAAATAAGTTGGCAAAAAGGTTCTGTGAATTATGCCACCACCACTGTGAATTATGCCACCACCACTGTGGAGAGTGTTCCAGGGTGTGACTGCTTGCACAATTTTCAGTCCTGCAATTAAGCTACCCCTCTTGTACCTGTTTAGCTTGTTTCAAAAACCTCGATGAGGGTGTGAACAAATACTGTAACTTGTCTCTATGAAAGTTTGATTTTTCAAAGACTTATGAAAATTTCCTTGCAGTTGTTTGTGTTTGAGACTGATGCTGGTTTATAACCTGTCGGTGGAAATGTGATGTGTTTCCCACTGTGTTGATCCATATAGCAGAAGAATCAGCAATGACCCTTAGGCATACTGCTGTGTCTTGTTAGAGCAGATTTTTTAGCCTTCCTGTAGCTTTTTTTTCTTTTTTTTTTTGAGATCCTCAGTCCAATTCACAACCACAAAGGCTCAGAGTCTGCTGGGCCACATAAGGCAAGAGGATGGACATAAGGCTACTTAGCTCTCCTTTTTGATTAATTTTTGAAGATTGGTAAAAAGATGAATAGTCAAATATCCAAGCATTTTAATTTATTCACTGCTTTTTGTGAGGATTTAAACTATAACACAGGATAGGTGATCTAGAGAATTAGTTCTTAAAATTTAGTTGTCCATTGGGTAAGAAGGCATTTGGGAGGAACTGAGTAGTATTAGGCCTGCAACTGTTCTTTTACATTCTGAAACTCCAAAGCACATCTTTGTTACTATTTACTTCAGATGGAAGGCTGAGCCCGTTTTTTGCAAAATGAATAAAATGAAGCTGATCTTATCCTAAAGCATAATCAAATAAATTAAATGTCATCTGACCAGTCTCATTAAACTGTTGAGGCAGAGTGTCTTTTTAAGTAAGCCTAAATGAATGTATGATACAGCAAAATGACATTCCATCTCCCTACCCCCAGATTAGGGACAGTCAAGCTCACTTTTAGCTGGGGGCTATGGGGCAGTCTGTGCAAGAGCCAGGCTGAGCACAGCTACCAGGGGCAGTGAGCAGGCACAGCAGTCTGGGTTTTTCCTTGGCAACTTAGGGGGACAGGGCCCATCTGGGAACTCTGAGAAACTGAGGGTGCCTGCCGTTGTGTGTAAGGTAAAGGTAAGGTGAGCCACAGGAATGTGGGCCTTAGGAAGTCGTAGTGGCTTCTGAGAAGCTGTCAGCTGCTCTTGACCCAAGGGTGTCCTGAGCCTTCTTTGGAGCTGCTGCTCGTTAGAGATGGTCAAGTACCTTTTTAGCTGGTGCTTGGGAGAAAGTCCTCTCTAACAGCCAGGTCTGGAGCACAGCTCCCAGACACAGCCAACAGATGTAGTAGTTTCTGTGGAACGGTGCAAAGAAGGGATCCTCATCTGAGTTCAGAACAACCTAAGCCTTCAGATGTGGTGACAGTGTGCCACAGGTGCGTTCTCCAGGTTTTGGAGCACCTGTCCCTCAGGGCAGAGACTTTAGCCCAGAAAGAGCTTCAGACTGGAAAAGCAGCCCTGCAAGAGTCAGGTTTCTGAAAGTGCCTAGAGCTGCTCCCTATCCTGAGGGTAGAGAGAGATGGCCTTCATTTATGCAGGAGATGTGCTGCTGTTGAAAAGCTGTCACCAGGTGGAGAAGTTGAGAGGAAGTCAGCAGGCTGTGCAACATCACAGAGAGTGAGACACCAAAGGATTGTGCTCCCCTTCAGAGGGACCTTGATGGGCTGGAGACATGAGTCAAGAGCAGCCTTGTGCTATTCAGCAGAGGGAAGTGCCAAGTCCTCCACCTGGGAAGGAACAACCTCATGCACCAGTAGATGCTGGGGTCCAACTGTTGGAATGCAGCCTTGCAGAAAAGGGCCTGGAGCATCCTGATGGACACCAAGGTGGACATGAGCCAGAAATAGGCCCCTGCTGAAAAGCAGACTAATGGCATCCTGAGCTGTACTAGGAGGAGCATTGCCAGCAGTTTGAGGGAGTTGTACTCAAAGTTGGTGAGGCCATGCCTGGAGTGCTTGGTCCTATTCTGGCCTCTTTTATTCTGTATTCCTTCAGTGTAATGCATTCCTTTCCTCTCCCAGGAAGCTGCAATCATGTCTCTCAGTGGGTTTTTTGCCTTGTTAGAAAAATAGGTCATAGCCGTGCAGCTGTAATATTTTTGTCTAGCCAATCGAGCGTAGTATTAAGCTCAACTTCATTTTAGAAATGTTTTTGCTGTCTCCAGGAAAAATATAACAAAAAAAAAAAGGAGATTGTAATATACATTATTTCCAGGTAGTGAACATTTTGCAAAATTTGTTTCTTTAAAGCTTTATTCTTGATTTTCTTAATTCCAGATAGGGGTGTATTCTCTTAAATGTCTATCTATTATGCTATTATGGTCTTATTTACAGTGTTTAAGTGTGCCAAGTGCTACCTTAATTAAACTACACAGCTGGTTTTGCAGGAAGGTTGCCAAAGACATCAATTTTGATTTTATACAAATGCAAAAATAATGCTCTCCAGTAATTATTTGGCGGAAGGGAGAAATAATCCTTTCATGTGGAAAATAGCTTTTTGTCATTAAGTACTTTAATTTCATCTGACTGCCCCTGTCTCACATTAAATCATTTTGTTTCAGTGGGAGAACAGTTAGACCCTCTTCTGCATTAGAAGAGTCTTTTCCTTGTACCATGTGAGGTCAGTGTGCTGTTATGATGTCCAGAAGCCACAAGCTCTGTCCCATCTGTAGGAAACACTTGTACTGTTCTGAAGCCCTGAATAGTCATCCCAGTTTGATGAAGGAGAGTCATCAAATCTGAAGCACCCATTTTTCTAAATATCAATTCTGAAAGCTGCTGGTAATAATGCCCTTAGTGCTGTGGATTTTACTCTGGGTTCTACTCTTTCCAGGTTAAGCAAGACTTCTTGCTAAGCAAAATACTACACTGGAAGAGATCACTGTCCTGAGCTGCAGTTGTTTGCCCTTACTAAATGTGTAGTCACAGGATGACTCCTATTCAGTGTTCTTTTAAAACGTGGAAGCACCAGTAACTCTTCACTTCAGTAAATGATTTCAGTTTAGAAATAGGTGTGGCAGCCCATCCTTGAAAATCACTTGGGCTTTTTAATATGCCTACTTTGTCAGTTTGCAAAGTATGTATCGTGGCAGTGCCTGATTGTGATCAATATACATTGCATAGTGGTGGCCTGTACAGCTACTGCTCTGATAAAAAGGACTCCAGACGATGCTAATGGGATGGGCAACTTTATCCTGAGCGGTGGTGTTCTGGTGACTCTAGAAAATGATGATGTGATATGGTGTTTAATTATCTGAACCATCCTGAGGCTGTAGCCAAGAGAAGAAATGTGACCCAGAGGTGATCAAATGGGAGGTAAGCCATTGCAGCTGCCATGGAAATACTCCATCCAACTCCAGTGTTCAGTTTCAAAGCATCCTCACAGAACTGTAAAAGGTTTGGAGAAAAAAGCTGAGAATGATTAAGCATGAAAACACAGGATTTATAGTGACATGCTATGTAATGACATCCTTTTAAGACTTTATTTGTCAGCAGAGATGACTTGCACTCTAGCAGCACAGTGCACTACAGTCTTAAGTGTACTGCTGTGGGGTAGATGAAAGTACCTTTGTCAAAAATTCTCTTCAGACAAAGGAAGGGGTTTGTGTGGTTTTTGTAACGTGGGTAATTTAGGCACATCAGTTTAATGTTGACCTACAGCATATATTTATTTCAGCAAAAAGGAAGAAGAGGGCTCTTGAGCTTTTCAAACCATCTTTTATGCCTAATGAAACCCCTTGGTAACCACAAACTTAAGGAATGCTTAGTCTAGCTGTTCACAGTTGACTACCAGAATTCTTTATCAATCTATATGTTTTGCCCTGTGGAGAACAGATGAAGGGCGAGGAGTCTGTTTAGTTAGAAGTAAACATTAAAACAATAGAACAAAATTTAGCAGCTGAAAGAGAATGCTGAAAGAATACGCACAACTGTCTTTGGGTTTGGGATAGGAAAATGGAACTTCCTTATGGCTGCAGATCTATTACCCTAAATCTTTTTTTAACCCCATTTTATATGAACTTTTAGACATGTAATACAATAATACCCTAACCAAATGTAGCACTGCAGTATGGAGATTTGAATACACAGAGGTTCAAAGTTTGTAGAATCAGTCCACCAGAAAAATACACTGTTCTGATAAGTTTACTATAAAATGAATGTGATACACCCCTGTAGGAAGGAAAAGTAGGGCTGCAAAGGTTGAAAGTAGGTTCTGCAAGTGTGCAGCCGCTTTGTCTGCTTGGTCACAAACTCCTGTTCAGCTTGACAACCCTTCCAGCTTTATAGAGCTACAGTTCTTCTTATAATTGAAGGGATACTTGGGAGTGGATACCTGGATATATAGTATTCTGTCTGCCCAGGGTTTCTGTCTTCATGCTGGGAAGATAATACACTTATTCCGTATTTCCAAGTCTCTTGAGGAGGTCTAAAATCATTTGGCCACACAAGTGTTTTTCTCCACAGAAAAGTAATGCCTTTCTGGATTGCACCAGTATGCTTCCAATCAGATCTGTAAAAAAATATCAATAAAACAAACAAACAAAAAAGCCCTAAACCTCTACCTTGAACTATTTTTATCCTAGCTCATTGAGAGGGAGTATGTGTGCTGTGGGAAGGACAGTGAGAAGAAAATTCTAGCATGTTGAAGATTTCCTTTGTTTAATATGTCAGCAAATAAAAGAAGGAGATTGTCCCTGCAGCAATTTAAGGTGGTAGTCAGTGTTAATTCTTTCTATATTAAATGGTTATTTAATAGCATTACCAGACTGAAATCACCTTTTGGACAAAAAGAATACAAGTGGAACAAATAGCTTATATGCAGAGCAATTGAGTTGATGTTGCCATAGGAACCTTTATTTTTCTCTGTCGATATTTCAACAGTGTAGCCTTAATTGCATTTAATAGCATGTATAGTTTTTTCCTTGTGAGTATGCCTAACTGAAACTCTGCAAGACTCAAAGCTACTGCAGTGATAATTTCTTATACCAGTAAAGCTGAAATACTGATGTGGTCAAGAAAGCAAAGCATTTTCGTCTGCATAGCTTGACTATTCCTTACCTATTTCTATTACAGTAAAGCAAAGTGATACTGGTCAGGAAGTAGAATAAGTGATAACAACCTGGAAGAGACATGAATGAGGGTGAATGTAATAGATATCTGCAAAATCATGAGTGATTGAAAAGGAGAGATGAACTTAGTGTTCAGATTTCCAGAGCTGGAAGCATCAAATTAAGTTAGTAAATATGAGTTGCAAAGCAAAAGAGTGAGGGTTTGTATATCATGAGCAGTAAATGTGTGGAACTCCTTGCAGGAGGATGTTGGAGATGCTAAGAATGTATGTGGGCTCAAGAACAGAGAGGATAAGTTGTTCAAGAATTCCTAAAAGCGGTAACTGTATCTGTCTCAGGCTGATCTCTGATGATGAAGAAATTAGAGGTTGGGAGGGCAGTTGTGGGAAATGTTGGGCAGTTCTCTGTTGCCTGCTCATGGCTGTTCTTGTGGATGGAGTCTTTGGCTAGACAGACACCAAAGACTTCCTTGGTCAGACCCAATATGGCTTCTTGTGTTATTAACATAGGTCACAACTTAATCTATCCCAGTGCTTCTACTGGTGTTTGCAAAGAAATAGTGTTTCCTAAAAAAGGGGAGAAATGGGTAAAGAATATATGCTGGTTATGAACAAAATGGATGTCAATCCCCTTGGTATCTGTACCTGCACATATTCAGACATGCTTCTTGAATTGCTGTGTTTCATGATTTAATGCCGTCTGTTCCTCAGAGAAGTTCTCTCCTAATAGCTTAAACACAATTTTACTGGGTGCTGCAAAAATATTTTCTTCCGTTTCCAAAACACTGAACACAAAAATGAAGTTATTCTGGGTGATGACCTTCAGCATTTTTAGGAATAGAGTAGTGAAAATTTGGCCTGACCTTTTGTCTTCAGCCATGAAACTTAGAGGCTTGGGGGAAAAAAAAAAAAAAGGGCAGTGGTTCATGGAGAGGGCAAAAAGTAGAAACACATTAGCTTTTTTTTGCAAGGAGAAATATATTGCTGTCCTGATTTTGCTGATTTACTTATTTTTTTTGTTTGGCATTTCTCAACAGAAGGATGCAGAAAGGGTTCTATTATATCAGACCAGAATAGTGTAACAAAGCAGTAACAGTTTAATCTTCCATGGGGAAGGCAGGCTTTTATCAAACTGTGTGGTGGAGAGTAGTAATGGACTAGATTTTCATTATTAATGTACTGCATGTCCCCAGTGAATTGCAACAGTGTGATGCTGTTGTTCTGTGAGCAGTGGCAATGAGTTCTATCATCTTTCTTAGCAACGATTTTTGTTTCTAGTATGGAGGACTCCTTCTAGTCTTTAAAGCCAGAAACAGCAAAATGCATTTTCTTCATCTCTGAATCGCTTTTGGAGCCAGCTCGTCTCCATGGCAACACATTAGCCTGAAAGAGATGTGGAGACTGGGGAGGAAAGGAATGAGTTAGAACCAGCCGGGCGGTGGTGTGTGTCCCCAACGTCAGCGCATCAGTCTTTTGATAGGAGGATTTTGTTAACACCCATCCAAGGCTCCTGTGCAGAGCTTCTTTATTAGAGGAGCTGCCGGGGCATCCGCTTCCTTTCTGCATCCTTTTTCTTTTTTTTTTTTTTTTTTCTTCCAAATACACCCTCCACACCCCCCTTTTATTTTAGTTGCGGCCTCAGTGAAGATGTGCAGCTCATTTTCAGCTTCCTGTGAGCTGCCTTGTGCTCTGGCATTTTGCAAAGGCGGGAAGGCATGGCTGCATTTCACTTGACCTTAGCAGCGAAGTGAAATCTCCTGTATGTCACTGAAGGATACTGACTATGCAGAAATTTATTGAAGCAGATTATTACGAACTGGACTGGTATTATGAAGAATGCACGGATGGTAAATATTTCTTTCTAGTCTCTTGTTGCAGAATTTGGAGCTTGTAAGACTGGAGCATCATTATTCAATGGTTTTAAAAATGAAATACCCAGAAAAAGGCAACACCCAGGTGCAGCAGAGATGCCTGCACCTCTTTTGCACCTCAGCATCTCTTGTGAGTGTGCTGCAAGAGACTCTGCTGTGTAGCTTTTTCCTCTCTGAAGGGAGTGGCAGAGCAGCATATGCACTGTATGAGCGGTCTTTGGGCAGGGGAAAGAATATTTAAAAAGCTAACTGCATCTATAATAATTGAGCTGAATTTAAATATACTGATGGTAAGACTGATTATTTGTTCGAGTTTGAAGTGTGTGTTTTTTCTGCATTACCAATATCCTGTAATATGTATGTATTCAATGTGTTAATAGGCAGTACATGTTTTCTCTCTGGTTATTTGTCTGTGAAAAACATTAAAAAAATGTAGATTCCTAAAAGTGAGCTGGTTAACTTTTTGAACTGGAAGAATTACAAACTCTGGCAAACATTATCTTTTATGCCTTTTGCAATTTTTATGTAATGTTTGCTAGGGTGATTATTTCTGTATCAGGACACTGAATGTTTTCATCAGGCTTGTGATAGAAGGCACACAAGAAAGGGTAAGGAATTGCTAAAACTGTATTCTCTGCAGCATGAAAAAATCAAGATCTCTTACTGATGGTACTCTGAAGCAAAATGCAGCTTTTGGGAATGCAGTAATTGTATACGGTTTTTATTCTGGTTGGAGAGCTTAGCTTAAACAAGGCAAGTCCCAGATCACAGTGAAGCAAAGCACAGAAAGCAGGAAGGAGTGTAGGCCCAGGGGATGATGTACATATGTAATACACAAAGATATTGCAATGATAGTGCTCCAACAATAACAATACCACAGGGGACATGAAGTGTAAAGATAAGGATGACAAAATTTAGATGGTTTTTTATGGTCTTTTGAGTGTCATGTGCCTCCATTTGTTTCTCAGTACTAGATCTCGGAACTGAATGCGGTTTCAGAAGCTTGTTACACTTGAACTTCTCTTATGTTTAATTGATTATTCCTGTCCAGGTGTTCAAAGAGAGAGGTGCATATTTATTTGAGAGATCTAACCACTTTAAGTTGGATTGAATCCATTATGTAACCTTTATCCTCTAGGTTTAACCCTAGTAAATACTGTAGCATCTGATTAATCTACATGATGTAACAGGCTGAGTTGGCCTGCTTTTAGAAGCTTGAGAAACAGACCAGTTGTACGGTCAATAGAAGCTTGAGAAACAGACCAGTTGTACGGTCAATAGAAGCTCTAGCTTTCCCCAGGTTAAGGCTCCCACAGGTAGAATTTGGTTGTTTTGTTATTTTTTGGTTGTGTTTTTTTGTTTGTTTGTTTGCTTGTTTGTTTTTTTTTCAATGGTTCATTTTTATGATCCTTTGTCTGTCCGGTCAAAGTGTCATTATGTGGAAGTGTGGCATGCCTGAATGTCTGAGCTAAGGGCTGATCTGTTCACCCATTTTTTCTTAAGGTGTGTGCTGCACGGGAGAAACCGTGGGAGTTGCATGGCAATGGAATAAGCAACAGGTGTTGGGCAAACGTTTAAATACCTTGTGGGATGAGGGCCTCAGGTGCACAGTAGTGGTTGGTCTGATTCTGGGCTTACAGGTTTTCCTGTCAGTGCTGAGCCCTTGCCCAGAATACTTCTTCCGTGAGCTGAGATCTGCAGAGAGTCAGCTGGAGTATGTGCTGGCTGCCTGCTTGAAGTATTTGGGAAGTTCTTCCCTAAGAGAAAGAAGGGTTTAATGTGTGATAGGGAAATATCTCTCCAGCAGGTAAGGCATTATGCTTTTTTGCATTTTTTTTTATTACTATTGGTTTTTAATTAACGTATTAGTTTTTACATGATGAAGGGTAGTACTGTCAGTCCTGTCTCAGCCTCTCAGGTGAACAGCAGTCTCATAGGGTTCATAGAATTTTATGGGGTTTAGCTTTCTTTTGCTTCTTTGAGTTCAGGTGTGTGAGAGAGAGGAGGGTTTGAGAGATGCAGTGGAAGACACGGTCTTTGGCCTTAGATACTAGCATGTTCATTTGGGTTTAAAATACTGTTGGCATTTACCTTTGGTGGAGAAAGGTATTCTAATTGTGGTAGGAGACAAAAGTTTTATAGTAGAAAACAGAGCTTTTTCAAAAACCTGGAGCAGAGGGCATATTAAAAGAGATGCCTGTCCCTTGATTGGTTTTTGATTTTTCTGCCATGTATTTGTTGATACCAGAGTAATTTTTCTGAGATTCTTTTTACATTTAGTATAGTGAGATAGGCAGTTGCAGCTCAACTGACCTGTTTTGAATATCTATTTTAAGACAAATTGAAGCACAGTTAGAGAGCCAATTTCTCTGCCATATGTGGACTCTCCAGAGCTCAGATCTATGTGTGCAGTCAGTTATGAATCCCACCCAGTTCACCCTTCTTGATAAATACAACATTAGAAAACAGTAAGTGGTACATTAAAACAAGTAGTAATCCTCACAAGATAATATCCTGCAGAATTATTTTTCTGATGAAATTGTTCATACGTTCTTTGTCAGAGCCTCTGGGACTCAGATTTCTATTTAAAAGACATGACTTCATTTGGTTTCCTTTATTTAATAATTATTTTAACAGCGTATGGTTTTTTGTTCTTCAAAGAAAAAAAACAGTCTAAAATTCTATCAGGATATAAGGTTTTAATGCTATTATTTAACTTTAAGGTAAAGAAGTGACTCGCTGTTACCTCACGTGTAATGAATTTTTGTGATGACTGACACAGTAATGATGTCTTCAACTTGCATTTGGTGGTGGTATTTTTTTAATATCTTGAAAAAGAAAAAGGAAGAAATGCTCAAAATTTACAATTTATAAATCTTGACAAAGACTTTCTAGGGATGGTATAATTAATTAATTCTTTTACATAAGGTCCTTTACAGAGTTTATTTTTGGTAGGTGTAGATGGAAATAGACAATAAAATGTCACACTCTATGTGAATCATTGGTGTTAACTAACAATACAATAAATTGAAACTTCTATAAATAACTATTACACTGTGATTTTTAGATACATTTTCAAGTGTAGTATTTTATAATCTGAGTGACAGTTGTCACCTTACTTGGCATTAGCAAAGTATATTGTGTAGGTGGAATAGGGAAAGAGCTGGGCCTGTACTTGAGTAGGAAAGCAGCTATTTTCATAGCAGACTTGGACAGAACCAGTGATAAAGAGGAAAAGGTGAAACTTTTGTAGACTCTTATCACAAAAGATAATAGTATACAAGTTTAGGTTCATATAAGTGGTTTTTAATAGAAAAAAATACATTCTTAAAAATCCCGCCCTCAACACAGCTTGGGTGAAAAAAATTAATACTAAACCCCCACAAACTACCAAACAAGTAAACAAACCAATAAATATATACTCATAGAAATTTTTATGAGTATGCTTGTTCTCTGCCTCTCAGTGCAATATTATTCTAATGAACAACGCTTTCTAGAGAAATCCACGTTGACTTTAGAGCAAATTACTTTTCTGGTGGTTTCTTTCATTACTTGTTTATTTCTACCTCAACAGTTCATAACAATGCATGAGTTCAATTGTCTACAATTCCAGATGACTTTGTGAATGTGCAATTGGATCTTTCCTCCTGCTTTTGTTGGCCATCAGTTTTTGCAATTTCTTGTGGAGGAAATGGTGTCTTTCCCTTTTTTCCCCTGCCAGACCCATGGTGTGCCTGGTTTGTTACATGTGCTGAGCCTTCTAACCACTTTTATGTTTGCCAAAGCCACCCCATCTTGTTCCAGCACCCCTTCCTGTATTTTCTTCCCACTCATGTTGAAATGTTTTACCACCTGTTATGTTTGCAGTTACTGTTTAGAGCTTCTCTCCACCATTCTATTTTCTACTCCACTGATACAATTGATAGTCACTGATAGTACAATGATAGTCAGCAAGCTCACTAACTTTCTTTTTAACAATAGTGGACAATGTTATTGCTTGTTCTGCTTGATCTCTTATGAGTGATTACTTACTGTTCCCTCGCTTATGTTAGTGTGGTGACCCATCATCTCCCTCATACATTGGCCCCTTTTGTGTCCATCCCTGTGCACAGAGTAACCCTCGTGTAACTCTGAATCTTAGTGGATGCTGGCACTGGGTATGCTATTGAAGTCTGTGAGAATCTTATTAATACCTTTAGCATGCAGTCTCTGAAACAGCCCTTGCTCTATAGGTATTCAGCTAAAATGGTCATTCAGGTTGATCTTGTTTTGCTCCCGTGTCTTTTATCTCTATACTTGATAAATATAGTTGAACCTTGCTTATATTCATGTAATTGTTGATACCATTTTCCTGTTTTTCTGCTTTTTGCCATGCCACTTCTTTCTCTTTACTCCTTCATTGACGCCCCGTTCTTTATCAAGTTTCATAAGCCATAAAAGGCAACACACATTGCAGCTTAGAGATATTTTTTGTTTTCATTCTGCTGAACTGCTAAATATCCAGATAAGTATTTTCCCACTTCATCCTATTTCTTTCCCTTTCTGCAGGAGTAACATGCTGTCCCTTTGGTTGAGTGACAGAAGGTATTTTGTGGGGGATTTTGAAAGAGTGAGAAACATGAAACCAGTAAAAATTTGAACAAACTGACTTTGCTTGACTGTACATATTAACAGAAAGCACACATTCAATAACCAATTTATCTCCGTCCCTGAAGAGCCCACCCCAAAATACCCACATTTCTTCATGAGTATGCTTTAAATCCAAGTGCTGCCATTTCATCTGCTATTTTTAGACTTGTTTGCTTACAGAGAATCTCTTTGTTCTAGATGCAGCATTGTTAGTAATAGTTTATTGTGCAGAAGTTAGATATTTTTATTGATAAAGGAAAGTTAAAATGATTTGAATGCATTGGAGTTCCTTGGAAATAATGAGTCAGGATAATAATGAGGGTTTGTTTGTATTGTGTCCAGCCTCACCCTTCTTCAAACTAGCTCCTGGTTTGTGTGTTTCCTGTTTCATGGCAAAGCTGCTGAATACGCTCTGTACCTCAGTGGAGGCATTGTACTAGGAGTGTGCTTAGAGCACTGCAACCCCTTTAACAAGCTTCCTGACAGGAGGTAAAGGTCTTCAGCTGCTAATTCAGGGTGGGGGTTGCAGCAAAACCACCAAATTTACTTCGCAGTGGCAACCCATAAAAATGAATCGTCATTCTAGTATGCTCTTAAAGTCCCTGAGTATGTATTTACAGGAAATAATAAAAATCTTTTTTAATCTTTCCAGATTAGATTGTGTATTTTCAGAATGGAATAAAATCTAGGTTTTGGTTTTTTTTTTTTTTTAATTTTTATCCATAGCTGCTTATTGTTTGGTGTTTGATGGAAACCTGGCATGTAATCTTTAGCAAATAAATATTCCTGCACTGTTAAGGGGGTGTAATGCAGAGTACATGAAAAATTAGTTGATAGTGTGAGGGTGGGGCATACATTCCTTCTCCACCCATTATAAATTTGCATCATCATTTATCGTATGCTGATATCAAAATAGGAATTGCAACACTTTCTCTCAGCTTTTGAACGTTAGAGTCCTCCCGTGTGGCAGGAGTTGATACTGGTCACAGTTCAGAAGCCAACTTTTGGGAACGTTCACGTACTCTTCTTATATTGTCATGTATTTTGGGCAGCAACATGCCTGCTTTCAGTGTGTCCTTCATAAACTAGATGGGTGGCTGTAGTTGAATGCTTGTCAGGATTATTAAAACTGCAGCATGTTTGGCAAGGGTGACTTTTCTGTCCCTAAGCTTTAAAAGGTGCTTCTTGCATTCTTTTAGTATTATTTATACTAAACTTTAGTATTACTATTATACTTTAGTATTAATACTTTTGGTTACTCTCTCAATTTCCATTTTCTTGCTATTACTGAAACGTGATAAATTGACACTGAATAGCAAGCAAGTACTTTTTTTATACTTTTTTTTACTTTTACTTTTTTTTTTAATAGAGCTGATTCAAGGCACAGGAAAGCTCTAAGAAACTAGAAGGAATTCTCATTATTACTAAAATGACATCTTTTCATGAAATGATGTGGGGAGAAAGGGACAGTCCAATTTTTTCCGCCAACTGAGTTCTGGAGGTTATTGCTGCAGTTGAATATTGCAGTAAATTTTGGCAGTCAAAGATCAAGTCGCCTTGAGTAGCAAGATATTTTTTTATTCAGAAATTAGTGTTTCTTTCTGCAGCAACCACGTACATGTATTTCATATCCTTTGGCTGTTATTTATGTAAACATTGTTGCACTGTTTGCATATAAATATCAGGAGTTTAAAACGTAGAACAGAATCATTCATCGTTGTTGTATAAAAGTAGTTGCTTCCCATCTCGTACTACCCCATTCTTCCTCACCACTAGAGAAATGGTAATAGAGAAATTGTTCCTACATGACCCAAACTGTTGCATTATGCTGGCTTGTAGTGTAATTTTTGTCTGTCTGTCCCTAGCAGTTATGTCCCTTCAGAGGATGATGAGGTGCCTTTGCCTTGCAGTGCCCCATGACATGGATAGGAATGCTTTACAGCAAAGGGCGCCTGCTTGCCGCTGCAAGTAAGGGAGGCAACCTGGCAAACATTAAATATCTATGTCTACAAAAAGTTAAATAAGAAAGTTAGCCTGCCCTATGTGTGTAGTCAAGATTAGCAAACACAACCTGTTGAAAAACAAGAGGTTTGAGCGCACAAGATTTGTTTCTTGTTGAACAAAGAAGAGATGCATGCACCCTTGAAAATTAACTAGGGTGCCATATGTGGACTTGTGACATATTTCTTTTCCCACAGCAGACTGAAGAGAAAAATGACTGTGGAAAACATGGTATTTGACAGCTGATGTGATATGTCATTTAAATTCTTTGTACCAGTGTAATCTCTTTTATTAAAAAAGCTCCTTTCCGCAACCTAATTCTTCACGCAGTGGTTTTACCATGTGGTGGATGCTGCAGTCAACGTTACTGCACAATAGCCTTGGATATCAAGATCTGTCTGCTGGGTGGGATTGGCTGTATGTGAGCACAGGCTCAGGCTGTTCACAGCTCCGGTGAGGTCTTGCTGCATTGGGCAACCCAAGAGGTAATTTATGGCTCTCTGACGGTGCACACCCTTCCCCAGGTGTGACAGACAGAGGCTGGGTCAGACTTCCGTGTTGAGACACTTGTGGGGAACTACCACTTCACTCGTAAGAGCGGGGGCAGAAGAGAGAGAGCTTTGTTGACGTGAGGAGTGTCAGGGAGGGGCTTTTCAGCCCACTAACTTTGTCTGGAATATGTTGGTGGGGCTTTTGAGCAAAAACTGGCTACTGTCAGAGCTGGTCTGAGGAGCAACATAAACCTTCTAGTAATTATTAGACAGATGGTCTCTTCCCTCCTCCACCCCATCTGTACAACACAAAGCTGTTGCACTAAGGACAAATACTCAGTCGCTCCGGAGTTCCCTGGCTGAGCATGTGAGTGAGGAAAGATGGTATCCTGCTTTGTGGAGACCTTGCTTTGCTCTCCCCAAAGATACAGCCTCCGAGGGAATGCCTTCACATTGCCTGTGAGACTAAGGCATCATTTCGTGTATATCTGGGATAACTGCAGCAATGTCAGTAAACGAAGAGGAAAGCTATGAATATGACTATGAAAAGGAAAATGAGAGGAAACGCACTTTTAACAGGCAGAGCCTTGATATCTTGGAAGAAGGTACTTTTCACCTTTTGTTTTTAATCTTTCATGGTAGTAGTACATGGCAACATATAACTGATTTGAGTGATATTTGTGGATTAAATAGACGAAGTTTTGTGTTTTACATGTGTAAATGAAGTATTTGGATGAAGTATTCGTCTAATATCTAAATAAGATAAATCTTAATTTATGTATACTTCTTTAAAGAAGAAATGCATGATCAACAGATGTAGGCTGTGCAATACCTATTTTATAATGAAACAGGCATTGGGAAATTTTCTTTCTCTGGAATTGTAGTGCATTTTTTATATGCACACCGTGTGTGTCTTATGAAACAGTATATTTTAGGTTGTTAGTCCCAGCAGGTGCTTCTAGAACAGAGCAGCATTTTTGTGCTTATCCATGAATTTGAAGGCTCATAGACAGAAATAATCCAAGTGTGGGGTATTATGACTTAAATTTTCAATAAAAAAACAACCCAAAAATGTTGTCGTACTTTCTGGAAATAATGGGCAACTGGCCTGTTCAGATGGAAATGGGAATGTATGTGCATTGAAAATCCTCCTGTGCACCTGCTGTATAGAGAGGGTACCTATTCTAGGGCTGCTTCCAGCCAATCTGGCAACCTTTTTCAGAGTTTCAGGTAGCAAAAGCTGAATGCACCATTCCTGTTATTTCATGTGCTGTAAATTTTGTTCTGAAACAGTAGTTTTATGGTAAAGAATTGTTACTTCCAAATAAACTATTGTAAAGCTGATATAAGGATGCTTTGAAGGATTGTTAGCACAGAGAATGTGACGTGCTGTGAATTTACATCCTTATTTACCTCATAGTTTACAGTTCTCGTGTCCAGAGTCTTGGTGAATGAACCATGCTCTTTGAATCCCATTGCATAGGATTTTCCTGTAAAAACTCCCTCACAATCAAATATCCCACCTGGTTTTCAGACTTGGGCGTCTGCAAAAAAGAAAGGTGCTGAAGAAAATACTGGTGAAAACAAAATTTAAGACTGGGGATTGGGATGAAAAGGAAGCTTATCAAGAGAGGCCACCTGACAGTTTTTTATATTTTTTTCCTATTTTTTTAGCAATTAAATAATTGCTGAAGCATACATCATGCTGTTCTTATTCTTTCTGCTGACTTTACCTTTCATCCAGATCTAACAGTCTGAAGCCGTTCCTGTTGATTTTGAGAGGGGGGGGAAAAAAGTTGAGTTCTAGCTGGGATAAATTTAGCCCTGTCTTTTTACAGTGCCTTCCTCTCAAAAGCTCTGTATGTGTTTGAAATGTCTTCTAAAGATGCCTTCTCTTCTCCACCTCTGCATTCATGTCACCTACACACCAGGGTAGCAGAGATACAGATATACAAAATCGATATATGGTATTTCTATGTATCTTTGCACGTGGGAGTGCTTGCAAAGTGTAGTATTTCTGTAGGAGAATGGATGAGTCAATCCATTCTATAAGTAAAGTGGCTGGAAACACCAGCATGTAGCCTTTTCATGCTGAACAAAAGAAACATTTTAGCTTTATCTGGCTGTAAATCTGGTACCAGAAATGGGAAATCAGAGCATATGCTTCACTTGAACCATTTATAGTTATTGAAAGGAAGAAAATAAAAATTGTGTAATTAAGACTCCTTAACTGTTTAGCCTATTCCATGTGCAGCATGTGTGCTCACTTCTTGACTATTATAGTCATTTTGATGTGGTGAGGTTTTTCTCTGTCCTGACATTTAGATGCTGTAACTTCCCTCAGTCCTGTTTCTGGAGCCTGTCACAGAACTAAAGTTACACCTGGCAGCATTACAGTCAGCTCTCTTGATGACAGTGGAAGCCACCTTCATAAAGGTCCTAGAGTCACTGCATTGCTTTGGAATTGTGAAGTTGCCTGACAGCAGTATGTTTACTTTTCATTTGATAAGCTGGCCTCAGGGCTAACTGCAGTGAAACTTTGCTCAGGGATATCTATTGATAGTGTCTACTCAGTTTTTCTTCATAAAGGAACCTGAGCTGTGAAAGGACAACATGTCAGCTTTCTCTGATTAGTGATTCATTGGGTCAGCTGTTTCTGAAAGGGAGCTATGTTTTGATTCTTGCTTTTGCAGCTGGGAGAGGAAAAGACCCTATGCAGGACCTATGATGGCAGCCATTTCCATTTACTAATGCAGTAGTTTAAAAGTCCTCTTAGTCTAAAGTATTTAGTAAATGCGGGCAAAGAATCTGTCTCAAGTTGAATTAAAAAGAAAAAAAAAAGTATTGGGATCACTGTTAAAATCTTAAATCAGGCTCTCCAGGGGTCTGACTTTCAGAAAATGTAAAATACAATAAGATGGAGGCCGCTCAGAGCTCTGGAATCTGTAAATGCTAAAGCAAAAAAGATGGAGAGGAATCATTCTTGAAAGCTTTGGCACAACCATTCCCTCCCAAGGAATAGGAAAAGATCACATATTTAAGAAAGCAGACAGCTGACAATGTGTGGCTTACAGGCTTGTAACTTCATTTTAGGATTTTTAAAGATGTACGGTCCAGATCCTGGTTTAAATCTTTCATTCATTTATTAGTTACATTGACTGCAGTCCAGACATTTCTTGACAAGAAATGAATGGAAGAGAATGTCAAGACAGTAACTCAGTGGCTAGTAGTAAAAAACTCTGCAAAAAAAGTTTTAACTTTCAAGAGAAGAGCCATGCTGTGCTGTATCTGTAAATGAAGTATGCATTAAGGCAATTGAGAGAATTAAGAGTCTCCAGAGACTTTTTCTTATTTTCTTAATTTCACTTTGTGTCTGTATTTTTCAAGTTACCACATTTGATCTATGTTTATGCTAATAGAAGGAACAAGTGTCTGATGCTCTTTTTGAAATTTCTTTTAACTTTATTTTTCATTCATCAGAAGAAAATTTGATGCAGTTCATGTCCTACTTAGAGGAAGTACTTTGAAATTACTCCCTGCCTGGGGTTTCAGGCAGAGGCTTTAGAAAAGAAGTAACAGCAAAGTGGTTTTCTTTTTGCGAACCTGAGGTTAAGTAATAACAAAGGTTTGTATGTGAGGCTTTAATAGTGGATTTGCTAAGCTATTTGAATACCCTATGAGAGAAATGGCAGTAAACAAACACTCCTTGAACCACAGCCTTAAACAGCAAGATGAAATGTCTTCCTCCGGAAGAATCAGTACCTGCAGCTTAATATTAAAGATTATTTTGCAAACTATGTCATTGAAATTACAGTAAGCCAGGCTGTAACATTTGAAAAAGACAAAAACCAAATCTGTTGGATTGTCTGTTGAACTTGCTGACTATGTATTGCTCACAGCATTATGTTCTTCCAGACTCCTGCACGGAGCTCGCCCACAGTGTGACCTGACAGCTGTGAAGCAGTTGGCGCGCTGTGACCGCTCCTTATCCCTCTAACCAGGATCGCGGCCACCTGCTGACCTCCCCGTCTGCCTTGTGGAGTGACTGGCCTGCTCTGTGCTGAGGGAGGCTGGGGGAACTGCTGGGGTGTTTTCTTAGGATTTGGACTTCTAGCAACTTGTGACTTGGAAGCACATTCTTCAAGCTCTGGTGACAGTAGTATCCTAAAATTTTTAATCTCTTTAGATGGGCATATTCTTTTAGAGCTGTCACAAATGTGGCAGGCAACAGCAGATCTGAAGCCTCTGCCCCAGTTTAGCCAGGGCTGCCAAAAGCACCTCTGCATTGGAGGAGAAGGTACCATGTTTATCTCTAACTGTGGAAAATCTTTCTAGTTTGGGTCAGTAAGAGCTGACAGCACATTTGAGGTATAATTTTCCTGAGTTTATTTGAAAGGTAATATACCTAATATGGCACAGTTTCAGAATTCCACAAGTACTTGGCTCAAGTTGATGTAGTGCTCTCAGTAACCTGTGGCAGAGGATAACTCTCTCTGTGGCTCTGGAACTGAAGCTGTAATTTTTAGCTGGTGCTTTATCCCTGGAGTCTAAAAATAGCCTTTGAGAAATGAATGCATTGAGAGCCGAGGAGTCCGAGTCTGCCAGAGCCTTCGATGTCTCACGCTTGCCAAGTGGCAGCAGGGAGCATGGCTGGTCAGTCAGATTTTCCACGTGTGTTCTGTGTGGCTCCATGTGCAATATTTAGGATGCAATGCCCTTCCCATTTTATCTTTGGTATTTGGACAGAGCTGTAAGCAGAGGGGAGCGAGACAGAAGTTGTTTGTGAGGCAGGGCTTGTCATGACTGAGGAGGAGTATAGGAGGCCTTGCCATAGTTAAAGGCTTTGGGTAGCGAACTATTATGAAAAAAAAGCACTGTCCCCTCCCGTCACCTTGCCAATAAGAAGCATGGGTGTTTAAACGGCAAGAGGTCTGTGTTCCATGAACAGTATTTGTTTCCCCTGATGGAGTTTCAGATGAAGTAATTTTGGTAGTAGGGAAATCCTCATGCACTAGGGACTTCTCTGTTACACTCTGTAATTTTACAGTTCAGTATTATCTGCCCCAAAAGTGAAACTTTACAATAACATCTTAGCCCTCTTATGTTTCCCAGTAGTTAGAAATTGATGGGAAGAGGAGCAGTGGGAGCTGGGCTTTCCTCTTCAGCAGTTGCTGCTCTCCTTTAGTTCTGTAGTTTCTCCCTGGTTGATGGGTCTCAAAAATGGAGAGGGGGAATGCATTGGAGAGGGATGCAGGGAGCAGGAGCTAAGGATACCTGTGACTGCTGGCTCCAGTGTTATTTTTTTCCTTCATTTCACTTGAATCCTTTGTTTGGTGGATGGTGACTCACTACAGAAGCTGCCAGCAGTGGTATTCTTGTTCCCCTTCCCTTCCATGTCCATCTCCTCTTCCTGCAAACATCCTCTACTCTAAGTAGCATACTTGTTGAATAGGTGACTTTCAGGGAGCAATCCAGAAAGGTGCATGCGTTCCTCCATCTCCCTGCACATTTTCAGCTTGGGAATCAGTGCTCCATTAACTAGATGACAAGTAATCAATGCAGAGTACATCCTTTCAGCTATACTTACGTTGGGAAACACAAGAATGTCATTACCAGTAAATTTGCAAGCTTTAAGAGAGTATGAATATGGTGCTAGGTACTTTAAGGCAGAGGAAAATTTGATCTGTGTAGTGTTTGTCCATTTGTGTGTTTGGCTTTAAGAAAAAACCCAAATACTTTGAACTGCAATTATGTCCCCAGTATCATGTATTTAGTGCTGTCATGAAAATAATGTGATGGGAGCTTTCTCTGTTCCTTGTTTCCTGTTTTGGATATATGACATAAGCTTCAAAGCGGTTATCAAAACACGTGGGGTTTTTTAATTATTCTTTCTTTCTGTATTGTCTATCAGCCTTCTCCATAAGCTGAGAAGTGCAAAGTATATTTGATTTGGCTGTTTGCATGCATCCATGCACTTAGACACAGTGCTCCCTATCACCCTCAAGCAAAATACTCATGTGTGAGTGAGGAAAAAAAGAGGTCAGTAATTTGGCACTGTAGGTTTTGCATTACAAGGGACTGTCCTTCATTTGCTCTTGTTTTATCTTTACAGCAGCGTTGCCAGGCTCTCATGCTCATCAGAAACTCCACCAGGCTAGAAACTTACTATGCAGGATCCATTAGATATGTGGTGTGAGGGGGGTACTTTTCCTCTGCATTCTTCACTGATCACACCTCTAAATGGTTTTTCAAAACAGTGGGTGTTTTTCACTGATAGATTTTTTGATCACTAAAGAAATAAAAACGCCTGTACTAGGAATTGGCCAAATGTTATCTTGTAGTGTGTGGAGGTTGAATAACTAAATATTTAGACAATTTTAAGGTTTGGTGTTTTTTTAAATGATCCTTCTGAATTCCACTCTCACCCTCACTTTTCACTTTCTCCTCCCCACAAGCCTTGATTTCTGAGTAATGGAAAGCAACACCTCTTTGCAAGTTTGCCCTCTTTCCAAAAGGAAATCCTTCCGTTTAGTTAGTAGCTCTGTGTTTCTACAGTATTGTATGTAGTAGTAGTAGTATGGGCAGTAGCTGACTGAAGGATTTTATTATATGCAGTCTACTGAAGTTCATTTCCATTTGGAGAATGAAGAGGATGCATAAAAGAACATTTCTTCTTTGAAACCCTTTCTCATTGGCAGAGTAGTATGTGAAGATCTCTGTTTTGACAATCATCAACAGAACTTTGACAGAAATTTTGAGATATAAAAGCTACTGGTGACCAGATTCTACTTTGCTGCTGGTAATGTGTGTTGTGGTAATGCTATGGTATTGCCTTGCCAGGTTAAAGTTTAAATGGCAAGTTCTGAAGGAATAGCCAAGGGAGTAGCCACACAAAGCAACCTTTATCACTCTGCCAGCTGAGTGACTTTATTCTGTCTGTGGGAACACCATCCTTTTATCAGCCTGGCTATTAGGAAGGTTATACATTTACCTAAATTAGGATGGGGTGAGGTTGCCGTAGTCCTACTCAGTGGTGATTGTTAGTGCTAGGTACAGAGTTGAAATGAGCTAGCTAATGACAATGTCAAATGTTATTTTATAGTAGTGATGGAATGTTGTAACCAAGGGAACTATTTAGTGTGCAGTTGTATTGGAAAACTGCTGGCGTCAGGGTTCCTGATGGGTGTTTTATGGCATGACTTATGAACTTACTATATTTAAAACAAAATTGAGTTTATGATGATGTCAATTTGTGTGTGTATGGATGAATAGTCTTCTGAAGATTACACCTTCTGTTTTCGTGTGAAGTTTTTATGGAAAACTTCTGTTTAATTCTTTAATTATTAATTTAATTCTTCTTTTTTAATTCTAGCCGATGCTCTCTGCAAGTTACTACATTTTTTTTCTGTGGAATCCTGATTAGTCTGCTTTTGAGTGATATAGCTTGTAGTTTACAGATGTACTGTATTTTTACTTCTGCAGTGGTAGAGTTATTCTTTCGCTTGGTATGTTGTGTTTGTCAGGTTATTACTTTGAAGCGTAAACCTTATACTTTTATCACTTTCAGACTTACTATTTGGATAAATGCAATTATATTTTGAATACTTTTGTATAGCATTCTTTGGAGTTCACTGGCACTATTCATGTCAATAAATATTATAAATGTTTTTAAGATGTGATCCACAAAAGTAGAATTAGAGAAACGGGAAAATAAAGAAATTGAATTTCTTGCCATAATTTAAGCAATTTTCTGGTGTTTAGATAGGGAAAAATATCCTCCAGCATTTCAATAGACATTTAAGTACTATCAATGTGCCTTAGTGATGATCAGCTGTATATTTATATATATGCAGATTGTATATTTATGAATTAGGTAATGTTGTTTCCTTAATGTGACAAACTGTCTCCTGCTAATATTACTGTACAGTTCCGCTTTTTTTTTCTCCTCACTATTTAAATCCTGTTAGGTCTGATCTGTCTCTTCCCCTGCCTTAGTGTGCACTAGAACAACATTAGCTTATCTGCCAGACGGAGCCTTAACTGACATTGCCAAGGGTAAATCCCCTGAAAAACAGTTCAGGCTACAGCAGCCTAACTCATAGTCCCTGTGATCTCCTGAATTTCATTAACAGTCCTTTTTTCCAGAATTACAGAGTATGAGGAGAAAGTGTAGTTGAAAATAAAAATAATAGAAGGGTAGAACAGAAAGTGCTGTTGTTTCCTGTGACTGTTGGTGAATTTTGGAAAACTTGTTGACTTCTAGATAAGTCAGTGTAGCTTCTTAAAAGATTACCTATGGTGGTAGACTGAACTTCTGCATACTTTCTTCAGTCTGACAAAACTCCTGGTTCCACTTTAGTGATTAATCGTCTCAACCAGTTTAAGTAAATATTTGTTATGAGTGATACTGTGGTCACTATGGTGTGGCCTGGGTATTACAAGAGCCCTTTCTTATTTTGCATATGTTTTGTATTTTCTTTGCCGTCTTATACCATAAAACCCGGTTCTTATCGACTTAATATGACATAGTGTCTTTCTGATCAATGCTCCTAACAGTACTGGAGTTGCTTATTGATGAAGTAATGCTACCTCATGTCGTGCAATGAGTCGGTGACATGATGGAATCCTAATTATGTGTCTAAGAACATCTGGTTTGACTTCCTGATTTTTTTTTTTTTTAATAAACTCAAGACATTCATCTTCAGAGAAGGAAGTTTTTATATTTTAAGTTTGTTCTGCTGCTGACAAAAGCAAGTGGTCATTACAAGAGGAGTGTTTGTATTCTCAGTAAAACATGAATTTTGGATTTTTTTTTTTTTTTGAGGGCTGGTTGAGGGGGGGTTGAGTTTTGTTTGTTTGTTGTTTTGTTTCTTTTGAGTTTTTAGCTCTTGATGTGCTTACCCAAAGGTAGACATAAGTAGTTTTTAAAATGAAAACTTATGCACAGCTAAACTTAAAAAAAGGATGGGCTTCAGTGATCCTTGTGGGTATCTTCCAGCTCAGAATATTCTGTGATCGTCCCTCAATAGTATTGCCTATCTCATTAATGTTTTGCTTTATTTCTTTGCAGTTTTATGTGCTGAAAGAGTGGGCCAGATGACTAAAACATACAATGACATAGATGCTTTAACACGTCTTCTTGAAGAGGCAAGTATTACATCTGTTTGAGGACCCATACACAGTATGACAAAGTAGTACTGAAATTACATAGTACCTCTACTAAATGTTGTTGGTAGATTGTCCTCCAGTAGAGAGTAATAAGGGCTCTATAAGTGTATGTACACTTTATCTCACTGGTAAAGTAAATATTCTTTCTAAGTAAAGATAATTTGTTTATCTCAGTCAAATGGATTCATTACTTCTGGTTATTTTTCACTTGAGGCCATGTAACTTGTTCTTGGCCAAAAGTTTGCCCTAATGAATGAGGAGGAGGAATCACCTTACAGTACATGTAAAACGAAGAGTATGATTATTGATGGATATATTCTCTTCAGAAAATAATAAAGCTCAGTCTTGTATTCATAATTATTATCTCAGATAATTTCTTTCCAGAGAAGTACATAGGCACAAAATTAGAAAATATGTAATATTTCATTTGTCTCCTTTTCTTCTCTTCCTTATGTTTGGTTGATTTGGTTGTTGTTTGTGGATTTTAAAATACCATTGTTATGAAAACTGGTATTCCTGTAACCCTTAGCACTCAAGAAATGTCAAAAAGCAGCTGTCACGGTACAATGCTTATGTTGGATAAATATCATGATACGTTTTTTGACTGAAATTAGCTGATCTGTAGTAAACTTGAGCAATGGTTTTCCAAAGTTTGCCTATGAATAATTCTTTAGTTGAAAACTGTTACAATTGTATTAATTCGTGGCTGACTGCAATTTAATCCTTTATACTCAATTGCTTGCTTATTGCAATAGCAATGTCAAAAATGGGGTCTTTCCAGCCAGTTGGGTTGCCTGTTATTCCTCTAATTCTGCAAGGAAACAAGCATGGGAATGAGTGCTCACATCTCCCACCTGTTCTTGATACCCCTCAGTGCTGTACAGTCTTAAATTTTGTGCTTTGAGCCAAACCCATTCAAACACCTCTGTACGAAATACTTGTTAAAACTGATGCTTTACCCAAAAGACTTCTCCTGGAATACTTCATCAACTTGTAGTTGTTTGGCTGAGATTTACTGCATTTGTTCAATGGCTCCTTCTAGTAATGATGGCAACATTCTGCCATACTGTTTCCTCCCCTTAGTCCCTGTAGCCAAATGTCTCTAGATCCAGGCATCACACTCAGGGGAGCAACGCTTGAAGGACTTGCTGAGCCAGTGTTTTAAAGCTTCTTGTGTGCTTTCCTATCTGGATGTTGGCAAGAGAAAAATAAGGGAGTGTATAATATGTCAAACTTTAATGAAACAAATACTTTCAGTGAGCCTTTTTATTTGACCATCATTCCTGATGAAATTACTCTGTTCATAGGGATAGGTGCACTTACAGAACCATTCTCTGTTCTCCGGGTGATGGTTATCATAAGAGATTGCGTCCATTTGCAGAATTTAACTCCTTCTATTGCTTTCACACATACAAGTGAGAGAAAAACCAAAAGCTACCCCTTGTCTGTCCTTCATGTTTGCAAGTTTCAGGTGCTTGCATTGCAAAGTTGATAAGAGTGAAAGGTGTTGCATTTGGGAGGATAGGAAAGAGAAGATCTTGAAACAGCATGTGTGCAGATATTTCAGAAATCTGTGCCTGTTGCCCTGAAACTAAGGAAAGGGAGTGGCACCAGGCCTGCCTGGGTATGTGGTAAGAATAGGAGCAGATTTCTTCATGAATCTGCTTTCTCATCTTTTTCTAATAGTAGTGTAAACGTGTCCTGCCTGTCAGTATTATATTTTGACACATTAATGTAATAAATCTGTTCCTTCTCATTGTGTAAGAGAGAGGCCTGTCCCCAAACTGAGATGTAGAGCTGAATTGCTAAAAATTGCATAGGGGATCTGGGGAGGTTATTTGAAGAGCCTGGACATGCACTTACATTCCTCAAATTGAAAGTTAGAAAAACATTGCTGCTAGATAGCTCCTCCTCTATAGAGTCAAAACTGCAGCAATATATTTTTTCCACTCAGTATTTATGAAGTGAGCCAAATTGGTGAACAATAAGTTGGCTTAAAATATAAACCAAACGTATTTTGAATAACTTTGTGGGGCCTATTGTTCTGAAAGATTTTATGGCTAGATAATGCCAGTAGCTTTCAATGCAAATACAAGTCTGACCTTCACAAAACATTTGGAAAATGCTATTTGCAGATACAGCAGTGATCAATAACCTCTCTTTTTGTTTACTGATTATTATATAACTTTTTTTTTTCCATTATGAAAGCCTCTTCATTCAAATTCATTGACTTCAAATCCATGTGAACAGTAGCTATAGGTTTTGTAGGCTTTGTCACTAACGTATGCATGACATAAGGTAGCATTTAGTCATAAAATCTGGATGGTAGGTAGGGGCAGTAAGTAAGCCCCAAATAGTATTTTCAGTGGCAGGGAGAAAAGTCATCCTCAAATGGCGCTGAACTAAGGGAACGTTAGGAAGTTAACCACAGCACCATTTTACCACTATTTTAAAAATCTGGTAGTTAAATAAGAAAATGATAAATAGAAATACTTAATGAACAGTGCAAAATTCTGTGAAGTTTATCATGCTCTCCCAGGCAGATTACAATCCCATGTATCAGCTTCTGCAAAGCTGAGACATCCATATGTACATGTCATCAACAGGATAAGCTTCTAATTTTTATTGGTGCCTGTGGTGAACTGTCAAGACAGGTGATTTCCAGTACTGTGCTCATAGAGGAGAGGGAAGAAGAGGCTGAGCATGATGTGAGAGTAACCACTTAATGTAGATTGGGGCATCTGCAAAAAGGAAAGAGTTAGGATTTGTTTTTATACAAAAGCACTAATGGTTGGCATACACAAAAATAGGAGCTGAACATTCATTGTGGTGGAATTGGCTTGTACTCCTGCATAACTTATTGCCTTTTATTTGTAGGTGGAGCAAGTGGAAACTGAAAAATGCTTTGAGAGAGGGTCAGTTTTTTCTGAATAATGCTGTTATAACACATGCAAGAATAAAAAAGGAAAATTAGCAAAAAACCCAAAACAAATAAACCCTCACAGAAAGAAAAAGTCTTTTTATTGTTAAAGTACTTGTTGCATCCCTTTCATGGCAATTTTACCCTCTCTCTCTCATCCTTTCGTGATGAAAAAAAAAAACTGAAATTATCTTTCTATTCTTAATGCTTCACAGAAAGAACGGGACTTAGAATTAGCTGCTAGGATTGGCCAGTCACTGTTAAAGAAGAATAAATCACTGACAGAAAGAAATGATTTCCTGGAGGAGCAAGTAGAACACATCAGAGAAGAGGTAAGATTTTTAGGCCTGAATGCTGTATATGAAATGATGGGGGGAATTTTCTTCTAGTTTCCCCTTGTCCGTACATTTGGCTGTGGGCAACCTGCTCCCCTGTCTGACCACCCTCACTGCTAAAAATGTCTTCCTTATATCTAGTCTAAATCTGCTCTCCTTTGGTTTAAAACCATTGCCCCTTGTCCTGTCACAACAGACCATGCTAAAAAGTCTGACCTCCTCTTCCTTATAAACCCTTTTGAAGTACTGAAAGGCTGCAATAAGGTCTCCCCAGAGTGTTACCATGTCCATGCTGAACAACCCCAACGCGCTCAGCCTTCCCATACAGGAGAAGGAATATTTTTGTGGCCCTCCTCTGAACCTGCTTGAATGGGTTCATGTCTGTCTTGTCCTGAGGACTCCAGAGCGGGAAGCTCAGCAGAGTACAGTAAAGGAGGAGAATCACCTCTCTCGACCTGTTGGCCACACTTCTTTTGATGCAGCCCAGGGTATGGTTGGCTTTCTGGGCTGGGAGTGCACACATAGGTGTGATCAATAAAGCACACTAGAAAGCTTATATCATTTCAAGTAGCACCCGTGCTTTAAAAGAGCTCTTTATCTGTAAGTACAGCTGTCACTAAACCCCAACTTAATAACTTGAGCTAGGAGCATGTTGTTTCTCCTATTCTGAGACAGGGACCTTGCTTTTTTGAATCTCATCCATATAGGGTTTTGAGCAAGACAGAGAGCAGGAGAACAATGAACCACAGTAGATTAAAAACTTCAAAAATGGTTCATAATTAGTACTGCTCAGGGGTGTGAGATGTTGCATTATAACCCTGAGATAGGCTGGAGGATAAAGTGCAGATGGAGTGATCGCTGATGTGTGGTAAGTGATGATGGAGCACACACAATGAAATAATATCCTTTGATGTGGCCTACCCTTTTTGGCATATTGACCATATGCATGGAAAATGGTTCCATTTTGGCATGGAAAACTAGTTCTCTTCTGTCCCAAAGGAGTGCTGTTGCTTGCTGCCCAAGTCCCATCGTGAGGCAGACCAATTATTTGTGTATTGGTCAATATGACATGTACTAGGTATGTGCAAGGTGACTGAGCAGGACTGTGCATTCATATCATCCATCCAGAGTGAAAAATTTGATGGAGGAAGTTGGAGGACAGAGACAAGCTGCCTCTTTCCACGTCTGTTTTTATTTAGTGGGTCTGAGGAGCAGCATTAGGAAAAGTGACACCAGAAATAAGCCTCTTACCAGGTGGCTTGGTATGTTGGGCCATATGTTCTGTCAACACCCCTCTTTCACACTGTTATTTTGACTCCTTCAGAAACTGATGCTTTTGAGGCAGAGCTCATCAGACTTTAAAAGTCATGACACTTTTTTGTATTGAAAATCTGTCTTTAGTAGTTTGCAGTTTTTCTATTAAAACTGAATTTTGAATATTTGAACATAACAGTAACTAAGACAGCTGTCTTTAAGGGCAAGAGAGAAGAGAAAAGAATTTATTTGGTACTTCTAAAATTCTAGAAGGATTGCCTAAAAGTGGTTTGTCTGGGAGATATGTGTTTTCTGTAATACAGGGACAAATTCTTTCTGGTGTGTGGTGTAAAATTAAGGTTTTATTGTTATATGTATCATAGCATGAATAATTTAGTTTTATATCTCTTTGACCTTTTTTGTGACAAAACCTTCTGTCCATCCCATTAAGCAGACTGAGGTTTTCCTGTGTGCCACATTGATAGGTACATGTCAAAGTAATAAAGGCCTGTGCAAAATGCATCAGATTCTTGGGTTTGTCTTTCAAATTTGTGTTGTTAGGTGCTGCTTAGTTTAAGAAGGGGCTGTGATCATGTTCAGTAAAAACTGATGTAACTGAAATTTTTGCTGTAGTGCACCAGAGAACAAAGGGTGAGTGAACTGAAGCAAGCACTATAGCGTGTGCACAGACACTTCAGTCTCAGCTTACTGTTTCAGTATTATGTTCTAGAAGCATAAACATTATACTGAGGAAACTTTCTTAATTGTGAAGTATTTTGGTTACAGAGATGGATGTCTGCCTTTTCCACATCAGAGTGTAGTTCCCAGGTACAATGTGTCTATCTGCTGTTCAGTAAGAATGCTGCAGCTCCGTGCTCCTTTTCTCTGAGATGGTGCTACCTACACTTTAATATTGTCTCCTTTGAAATTATAGCTCAGTATCAAAGAAATGTAAACCATAAATCTGCACAATGTGAATTGTATTTGGAATGGAGTAGCTCACTAGGTTTTAGCTTCTCCTAATCTTTCTGTATTTCCCAGTTTCTGCTTCTTTTTCCTCTACGTATTTTGTCCTATGTTTGAGGCTAAAATGGCAGCACTTCCAAGACAGTGTCAGTCCTCAAATAACACGACCTCAAATCTGTGTTAACTTCTGGGTAATACAGCCCTCTAGACCTGTTATTCAAGTTCCAGGTGACCTGTCAGAGTTTGTGTTTTGATGATAGCAGGTTTCAAAGTCCGGATTTGATTTAGTCCTGTGTAAAGTGAGAAGAAAGGAAAAAGCCGAATTATAATCTGGAATGGTGGCTTAAAAAAGGGAATACTGCTTTTGGTCTATTAGGGGTAGAAGGTAATATTTGAAAGACAGAAATACGCTTTGACTTGGTACTTGCATGCATGTTGTTTACATACAGTGTAACAGGGTGTTTTCCTTTTGAGTAATTCCAGCTTGTTCCACTTAGTTGCTGTCAGTCAGGAAAACAAATCAGCTCTACTCTTGAAACAGCTGTTGAAGATTCGGTAAGGATTGATCCTGTGAGTTAGGTCCCAAGTCTTTAAACTGTTGTTGTCTATGTGAGGATACTTTTAGCTTCTACTTAAATTATTTTTAAGATAGGTGTAGCTATTTCATGAGGTAGTTCTGAAGCTGAGTGAAGCTGTCAGGCCAGCGGAGGAAATTAAAAGCCCAAAGAGGCGTGCTATCACCATGCTTGGTTCCTGGGATGTCGTGGGCCTTTTCCCATGTGCAGCAAGGACTCAGTCTCTATTGCTTGGTAACAATACCAATATTGTGCAACAGTAATGTGGCAGTGTTTGCTCCGGAGGGCACATGTTGCAGTGGCTTGTGAAAATGTAGAACAGGCTGTTCATAAAACAAGTCCAGTGTTTTGCAGTATGAAAATGTGTTCTGTGTTTGTCTGGGATGCAGATAATATTCTTCACCAGCCTACCTGGCGCTATGCTTTGGATTTCTGACTAAATTAGTGTTGATAAAAACAGTGTTTTGGCTGTTGCCAAACAGTGCTTGCACAGCATCTATCAGGCTCTTTTCTTTTTCCCTCATGCCCCTCTGAACCTCCCCACCCTTTATTTGGTTTTTTTCCCCTCTTCACTCTGTCCAGCCCAAGATGCTGGGAGGGTGCACAGCTCTGGTAGCTGACCCAAACTGACCAAAGGGATGTTCTATACCATATGTGTCGCTGTTGTACCCGGGACGGTGAGAAACGACACAACCAAGATCCAGAGAAAATGGCTTATTTAATTAATTATAAATCGGTTTATATAACTTGATTTGCAAGAGTAGCATAGTACTATTGGTCCCTTGGTCAACCACCTCCTAGAATGATTGGTGGAGGCTATACAACACCCATTTCGAAATATTTTCCCCAGTGTACCATAACAATACTAACTGAACAACAGCAGGTGCAAAGATAAAGAATTTGTTTACAAAAACCCGTAGCAGTGTTTTGCATAGTTTTTGTGAGAGACAGAGAGTTCTCACAGAATGCTGCAGAAAGCTGAAAAATCCCTCTACTAAAGCTTTTCAGTGTCCACACATATGTTGTTATGTTCAACAACAGAAGGTCAGGGAAAGGAGGAAGAATCTAGGACATTCATGGTTATGGTGTTTGTCTTTACAAGTGACAGTTCTGTGTCCCAAGGTCCCACTTTCCAGTAAGTGGCTGAACATGCACTCGCTGATAGAAAATAGTGAAAAATTCCTTTTTTTGCTTTGTTGCCTGGAGAACTTTGCTTCACTTATTAAACTGTCTCAGCCCATAAGGTTTTTCTTGCTCTTGAGCTTCTGAGTCTCTCCTTCATCCTATGGGGATTGTGGGGCAGACTGTGTGCTCAGCTGATGGGTGCTTAGCTGCTGACCAAAGTTAACACATCACAAAATGCTGCATCAAAGGGAGGTGTTGGTGGAAGTTACTGTAGTGTTTCACAGCATGACTGAGATTGGAAGTGAGGTCTGAAGGTCATCTTGTCCAAACCCTCTTCTCAAGCAGGGCCCTCTACATGCCTGAGGACCATGTCCAGACAGTGTTTGACTGTCTCCAAGGATGGAGACTCCACAAGCCCTCTGGGCAATCTGTGCCAGTGCTCAGTCACCCTCACAATTAAAAAGTTGAACCTGATGTTTAGGAGGAACCACCCATGTTTCAGTTTGTGCCTATTGTTTCAGGTCCTATTCCATTAAAAGGTCAACCTTTTTGACTGTTCACCCTCTTTTGGAGGATTGGAATGCTCGGAAATGGCAGTAAAAATAGTATCCTCAGTCTTTTAATTCATAGAAAGAAAACTGTAGCAAGAGCTGGAGATGATCTAGTGTCCACCCACAGACAGTATCTGAATCCTTGCTACTTAAAGAGGCTGAGTTATAATGTGCTGAAAGGAAGTAAATTGTTATTTTTGGTTCAGCGTTTTAGCTCTTCCTGAAATGGAGAAAGCGAGCCTCCAAAAATTAATGCACAAATTTTGTTTAATAGTTTTCTAAAATGTGGTTATATGGGGATGTTTTTTTCCCCTTGCTGTTTAGAACCCATGTCTCAGGAGGACTTGGTGCCTTAGCACTTTTAATTATGCAGAATAGTCTTAGTTAAGTAAATGACCTTGTTTGCTTCAAATTCTGCACAATTCAAGTGCTTTTTTGGATTTTGTGTGCCATTTTGTTCGATGAAAATGGAGTTCAAATCTATGTCATTGATATTCTCTGCTTTTTTTCTAATAATAGCTACAAAGAAAAGTATGCTTACAATATGAAAAGCAGGAGTTTAATAAAAAGAAATACGCTGTGCATTTTTCACGTGGAAAAGTGCAAACTGAGGGCCAAGTCTTGCAGTGCAAGTGGAAGGGAATGGATGTGTCTGATCAGTTATGCTATCTATAGTTGTGCAAGGCAAATAAAAATTAATGTCTTGCTACTGGCATCTTAAATCACAGCTGTGAAGTGGTGTACATGCTACTGTCTAATTGGGCTTTTAACCCTTTGCTTGGAGAATAGCAATATAGAGTAACAAAGATTACGTTTGTGGAGCTTACAGTTACAGGGAATCTTAATCACCCAATTTTGATGTTTTGTTCATTTTTGATGTATGTGTGTACTAAGTATGGGAATTCCACAAATTTCCCAGAGCCAAAAAAACCTGGAAACAGACTGCAACCTCCACTGTTGGAATAGCCTCAGAACAGCAGCCTCCCACTGTGTGGTGGTGTTCTGCAGCTCAACAGGCACTTGAGCTGCAATTGTAACCTTAGTACACAAGCATTTCAGTAATTTTATGTAAAGTGTCTTGGAGAGGAAGAAATGTCTGCATCTGAGGTCTGCATGGTGTGCATTCAAGCCAGAAGGTGACAGTCACCACACAAAATGGATAAAAGCAACGTTTGGTTTGATTGTGCCACATTATTTCTTGCTATATCATTGCAATATATCCATTACTGTGCATGTGAATCTAAACTAATGCAACAGTGAATCAGGATTGCTCATCCTAAAGAAGGTGAAAAAGAAACATGTCTAATAGCAGTGTTATTGCATTTTTGAACTTGTAAAAAAACATTTAGTGGTTATTTTAAAAGGTACACTTCTCCTTCTTTCTAAGAAAGAAAAGAAGTGGTTCTGGTCTGTTTCAGTCTTGGACTCTTGATTTAGTGTGAAGATGATGCCTGCAGGGTGAACAACGAGCTAATTTGTGGTGGGTTTGCTTGAGAATGTGTCTGGAAAATCAGCTTACTGATCTGTGAGCTCTTTCCTTGTGTAGGTTTCTCAGTTGCGGCATGAGCTGTCCATGAAAGATGAACTGCTCCAGTTCTATACCAGTGCTGCCGAAGAAAGCGAACCGGAGTCCATCTGTTCCACCCCGTAAGTTAATTGATCTGCAACGTTGAACCGTCATCTGTTGGATGATTTAATAGCTTTGAGAAGTGGTAAAATTACCCCTATACTGGCTGGAACTATAAATGGAACTCAGAACTTGGTGCAAGGCTCCAGCTGGAAGGATTTGCACTGAGCCAGCTGGCTATCCAGGTGCCAACAGGAGCTAGGAGGGGAGAGTACACAGGGAGGCTGCTGACACAATGCTGCAATTTTCAGAGGAACTGGGTCACTGTTGTGGTGGGGCAGCTGTGGGTCCCACTGACAGCAGCCCAGTACACCACATACATTCGCATGCTGTGCTAGGACATGCTACTTGGGTGACCTTTGTGCTTGAAGGACCTGAAGGCACTGTGGAAAAATTCCAAGCCGAGGGAAAGAAATAAAGCATGGCTTACAGCGTGGATTCCAGGCAATTAGCTGGCTGAACAGCATTGCAGGCTCTGAGGGGCTGTCTGCCCTTGCAGAGTTATTGCTGCATTCTGATGAAGCATGTGCAGCATTAGTCAGGAGCTATTGGGTTGCTCCCTGTAGTAAGGTGGTTTCTTTTCTCGTAGCCTTGGCTGAATAACTTTTCCATAGGAAATGTGTGGAATAATAAATAAATATTTTAAATGTTCTCTTTTGAAATTCACTGCAAATTTATTGCTGCCCAAAATTATTTTCAGGAATAAGCTATATTTCATGTGGCTCTATTTGCTTTTGAGACCTGTGTTCAGTTTGTGCTTCTGTGAGATTGGCTGTAATACATGTAAAAATGAGTTGAAATTGTTGCTTTTTCATGCAAGGCTGAAGAGGAATGAATCTTCCTCCTCCGTCCAGAACTACTTTCATTTGGACTCTCTTCAAAAGAAACTCAAGGACCTTGAAGAGGAAAATGTTGTGCTTAGATCTGAGGTGAAATTGCTCCCTTTGTTTTGCTTACTATAGTTACTATCTAAATGCCAGAACACAGGTATTGAGAAGCTTGTATTAAAAGTTGTGAGTCTAACTAAGAGTGTAATTCCACATGTAACACAGATCTCTCTGTAGATGCTTAATCACCATCCTTTGTCTTTCTGAATGAAAGAAGGGCTGAAATGTGGAAGCTACATAGAATCACAGGATGGTTTAGGTTGGAAAAGACCTCTAAGGTCATTGATGCCAACCTTTGACTGATCAATACCTTATCAACTAGACCAGAGCACTGAGTGCCGTGTCCAGTCCTTTCTTGAACACCTCCAGGGGTGGAGACTCCACCACCTCCCTGGGCAGCCCATTCCAGTGTCTAATCACCCTTTTCGTGAAGAAGTTCTTCACAAATGAAGCTACATGCAAAGCAGTTGTTGTGCAGTAAGAATGTACAGGAGCATGGGCAGATTTTGGAGTCCAGGATTGCACTTTCAAACAAGTTTTCAAGGGCTGACCTGGCAGATATGGGTGACTTGAGCTGCACATCTGAAGTTTGTAGGCTGATCCCTCTAATACCAATTCAGTGTTTGTCAAAATAGTAATTGCTACCTTAAATGTGCATTACATTTCTTCATTTTGTCAGGCAGTTAACATTTTAAATTGAATGTGGTTTTCTTCTCTTTTATTTCTGATAATATTCTGTTTGCTTCACAGATGACACAGTTTTTAAAAGTTTAATAATTGAATATGAAGTGAATAATTTTGTATGTTTAATCCAATTTTTAAACCTTGAGAGCATGTTACTACTTTGCAAACTTGTAGCATAGTATAGATACTTTTGGTCTAAGACTGAATGTGTGAAAACAGTGTGTTATTACCATTTTCTGCTGCAAATGCACTGTAAATAGGTAGTGCCACACCTTTGCACAAGACACCAGGTAATGGAGACTGCTGTACTCTGAATTGAGAAGTTGTACAAAGAAGATGAGCAATAGATGGTCATCTATATGATTTACATGAATAATGAACATAGGGTTAGAACTGAGAGAGCCACGCCATCAGGAGCTGGTAGGAAACCCCATGCAGCACTGCCTTCCCATCCAGGGAGATGCAGTCTGTGCCAGCAAGGCACAGGACGAAGCCAAATCTGAAACCTGTGAGCTGTGCAGTTCTCTACAGAGGCAGTCTGTGGGTGTCTGTGCATGCCCCCAGCATTGGGAGTAGATTACAGACCCGCTGAGGTAGTGCCAGACAGAACCAGCTGGCTGCAGCCATGCTGCTCTTGGCACTCCCAGAGTCAGAGTGGAAAAGACAAAGCAGGGAAGGGGAGGTAGCTCGAAGGTTTTTTGTGGGATATATGGTTACAGTGCCAGAACTTTTCAAATAGTATTAAATAGCATGGTTTTTTTAAATACTTGGGTGTTTAATTCAATTATTTAAACCAAGCATTTATTTAGTTTATGATGATACCTAGCTTTGCTCAGGTGACCAGATCAAGCTCTGCATGCTAATATTTTGTATGTCCAGGCCTTTTTTTTTTTTTTTTTTTTTTTTTTTTTTTTTTTTTTTTAACTTTTCATGCAAAATACACAGGTGACATCTAGTGGGGATATGGTGATAATGATGCAAGTTTCTCCATACAGTAATGTCTCTGCTGAATGTTCACCTGGCCTCTTTTTCTAGAACATGTGGGAGGGCAGGCAAAAACTGTAGTTTCTCACTGTCTTCGTGAAGGAGTGATTAGAATAGCTTGTCTTTCTGAAGCAGATGGAAGTGCAACAACAGACTGGCAAAGAACAAATGTGTTCATGTAGCATATTTGATGTGGATTTCTTGAACAGGCCTGTCAGCTGAAGACTGAAACAATTACTTATGAAGAGAAAGAACAACAGCTTGTCAATGACTGTGTAAAAGAGCTAAGTATGTCCCTACTTCTTTACACTTATTTGAGATAGTTCAGTAAAAAAACCAAAGCAGATCAGTCAGTCATGTTTTTCTGTACTTATTTTCATTTTATAAATCGTTAGGAGGACAAAATTTCTGGCTGAGATTTCACAGCAGAAAATGCTGGCTGAAAGCTAAATCTTTCTCATTTAAATATAGTTTTGCATTGAAAATGCTCCATCTCCTTTGCAGCATGAGCACTTGATGCCTTTCTGGTTTTGTGTCCTACTGTGTTTCTCAAAAATACCTTACTGTGTATTGGGGGTAGGGTTCTGCTGAAGCAAGTGATGTTCCAAGAGAACATCTTTATGCTTACTTTTCTGATTTTGGGTTTGTGATGTTAATTGTAATCACTTATCTTAAAGGGGATGCAAACATCCAGATTGCCAATATCTCCGAAGAGTTAGCAAAGAAAACTGAAGATGCTGCCCGGCAGCAAGAAGAAATCACTCATCTTCTCTCTCAGATAGTCGACCTGCAGAAAAAGGCAAAAGCTGTAAGCAATCCAGTTGAGAGACTACTGCTGTTAGTTGCTACTATTGTAACTGCAGGGCAGGTTAAAATCCTCTCTGTACTAGAGCCTAAAGGAAATACTCCACCCTCCTTATGTGGATGACCTTGTTTGGTGTTTAATAGTTAACATACTTGACTAGAAAGCATCAATTTATTAAAAGATGCATATATGGTTTATCAAATACAATAGTTTAAATTATTTTAAATATTAGATATAAAATTCTGCTCTGAGTGATGTCGGTGAGACAAGAATGTCAGTGCAAGTATTTCAGTGGGCACATACGTGCTTGGAGGTTCATTTGGCAAGGTGCATTCTGATGCTGTCTGTTCTCATGTTAACACTGTAAATATTTTTAAAACTAATGTGTAGGTTAACATTACTGCAGAGGAGAGGTGAGAAAAGTTGGAATGTTCCTACTTACTTGTAGTATAGGATATAAATATCACAGGACAAAACATCGCAGTATTTCTAATATTTTTTGGCGTATTTTAGTGTGCTGTTGAAAATGAGGAACTTGTCCAGCATCTGGGAGCAGCTAAAGATGCCCAGAGGCAGCTCACAGCAGAGGTGAGTACATTACTTAGTAATACAATGACTTTGTAGCAGGGCAATGATTGTTCACTTTGCCATGACAGGTTTACTCTGAGCTGGATCAGAAATATTAAATAGTTTTGCCTGTGTATATGGAATGAAGGAACATTTATGTTCCCAGTAGAGTTCAAAACCTTTTCTTTCCTATTCTCTGCTCCTTCAAATAACACACATTTTGAAACACAGAGGCTTATGAGCTGTATAGGAACCCCTTTAGAGGTTGACTTCTCTAGGCTGGTAATTTCAGCCCATTTTGACTAGTGAGATAACATGGAAGAGCTCATTTGTGCTTTGTTTATTCAGTGAATAAACATAAGGCAGTCCAGTATTTCTGGCTGTCTTATGGGTGCTACATTCACATGAAAAAAAATGGGCAAGATAGAATGAGTATAGCTTGATCCCTTTAGGATGTGTCTTGGACTTGCAGTACGTGGTGATGAAGGTGGGAATGGCCAGAGAAGCTTTTCCTCCTGGGGGACCTTTTGTATCTGTGGTGCTCGACAAAGATTGGGCTCATGCTTCTCTATTACTTTCTTAGGAAAGAAAATGAACAGGATCTCTTCTTCTAAACCAAATAGCTGATTTTTATGAAACTTGTAGGAGTGTGGTGTTTTAGACTTCTGCCCCTTTGCCAAACTTAGTTGAAGTGGCTGATGAACCCAAAAGCTGTGAGGGTACACAGACATCTATAGACAAAGTGATTAAATAAGATACGTTTCCTGAGAAAGCTAAAAATAAGGCATGGTCTTAGGCTGTTGAAAGCTATATGTGTTTTTATATGTATGCATGAAAGTCCTGGAGTTAAAATTCCTAAGTCCTTTGGACCATTGTGGAATGGCTTGTCCTCAGCCCATGGTGATTGCCCCTGTGGTCATCATGGCAGTGATTAGGAACTAAACCTGATCAGACTAATGGTACTTTTTTAGCTTCGTATCTTCTCCTTAACAGTGGCTTCATGTAGATATGTCGGGAAGGAAATGGAGCAAACAGTTCCTTCCACATCATGACCTTTCTTGCCTGCCTTCCCATTACTAATACGTGTTATTAATGATTCTCCAGTGGTCCTCAATTGTTGGAGATCTATTCCTTTAAAGTGGGATATTCTTCCCTACCCCATTATTGCTTAGCAGTATTAAAAGAATTTGCAATATTTTTATAGTAATAATGCAGCCCATAAGGTCTTGGACTGTTTTCTCTATGTTACAGTTGCGAGAGCTGGAAGACAAGTATGCAGAGTGTATGGAAATGCTTCATGAGGCTCAAGAAGAGCTGAAAAACCTTAGGAACAAGACAATGCCAAATGCTATATCACGTCGGTACCACTCGCTTGGTCTCTTCCCTATGGTAAGCAGATTTGAGGAAAAAACCTGCACACACCAAGCGAAGGAAGTGTTTTTGCAGCTGGCTTACAGCTTCAGGGATAGGATGCATAAGCATGGGTGAAATGTGTATTTGTATACTGTTAAAGGATACCTGAGTGATCAGTTTTGCGTACCTAGTTCTGAAATGGGTGCTGTGCAGCTCCTTGGTTCTGCTGCAGTGTTATATACAACCTGCAACTGGTTGTGCTTATGCTGTGGATCCTGGGTGGCATTAACAGGGTGTTACATAGTTCTATACATCTTGGTTAAGCATCTCCTCTACCGTGGTGGCTGATCTTCATTAGGAGCTTCCTGTTTTCTTTAATATCCTTGGAGATATAACTTCCTAATAGCATAACAGTGGTTTCCAGACATGGCATCCTTCTAGTCGCTTATGTTATACATTCTAGTTCTTCAGTACTTGAACAGGGTTAAACATACCTTCTTGTTCTGTGGTGACGGAAAATTCATTGGTTCATTAAAAGAATGTTATTTGCTAATCTGTATAATGGCAACAAATTATGGCAATTTCACTGGTGTTATCAACTTTGTTGACCTGATCTCATGTGATTATGACATTTAAAGCTCAGGGAATATGTGGTACCCTCAATGAAACAAGAAAGAAAGAGTGGATAAGAATGTGTCCAGTGACTTGCTCTGCTTGCCTGTGTATCTCTAGAGTAGTTACATTACTCCTGAAGGCAGTGATATCAGTGGCTTCTTTTGCAATACATCAATGTAATCAAGCAGCAAAATCTGGCCTGCCTTGTATTGTCTTACTGCTGAGGAAGAACACATTTTATTTGTGTTCACAAGAAGTAAATTGCCAGCAAAGGCTTAGCTTGCCTTTTTGTGTTCCCTTCTGAGACTGAACAGGCCAATTTAAAGTGCAGATTTTTAATAATACAAATCGTGCTTGCACAGATACTGTTGAAAGCTGTGAAAAGTATGCTTGTTCTGAGATAGGTTTATGTGTTTTGTGTGAAAATGATTTTCAAATGTTGAATCATGGGACAGAAAATCATTTAGGTTTGTTGATGTTTGATACTTAGACCCTGCACCAAGCAGTAAAACTTAGTGACCAGCCGTGGATAATTGATGGCCTGTTACCTCTAACCTTATGGGGGAAGTATATAGTGCTTTATGCCAAGAATCATGTCATTTCTGTGGCTGGGTTGATAATGCTGTGAGTTTTAGGTTTGTTTTGAATGAAAACAGAGAGAGCCAAACTTCATACATGAAAGGTGAGTGTTACTGGGTGTGGAATTCAGTCTAGGAAGCTGGATCACGTTGTTGCCTACAATATTTTCTTAAGGTTTTGGCAGATGTTATGTAGCATTAGATGGTACATACTATAGGAAAATGAAACTAAGCCATATTTTGTCAGTGCTTTAAAGTCTACATTCATTTTCCACTCAGTTTTCATTTTAAACCATCCTTTTTTTTCTAGACATACTCTTTATTACTTATTATTTTGTATAAGTAATTTATTATTTTCTGTCATGCCAACCTATTAATACAATGATACTTGTTTCTCTTTTGTGCTTATTTTTAACAGGATTCTTTGGCAGCAGAGATAGAAGGGTCAATGAGGAAAGAACTGCATTTAGATGAACCCGACTCTCCTGACTTGGCGTACGACTGAAAAGAATTGGTTCCTAATTGATTGGTTATATCTGAAGTTAATTATTTGATGAGAAAAGAAAAAACAGGAAATAGTTGAGCTAGAGATTTGAAAAGAAATATTTCTTTCAGAGTGTGAATGATACAGAGAACAGAAAAGAAGTTTTCTGGTTATTGGGGTGTTTTTATTTTCTGCTAATGCTGCCAAAAGAAAACCCATGTATATAGGGTTTGCCTTGTGTTATAAACTTTTTTTTCCTGATTGGTGAGTGCTGAGAATGAGAAAAGGTTTGTTTTCTTGTGTGTTACCTTGCTAGGTTTCTTCAGTTACCAGTTAGGGGAGGAGTTCGAGTTAGTGGGTTTTCTCTTGGTGAGTTTTGTAACAAGTTACCAGGTAACTATTGATCTAATCGAGTTTTTACAGGAAGATCATCAGGGCAGAAAGGGATTTGGTATGGTTGGGTACTTAGTGTGATGCTCATTACACCAGTGCCAAAGTTCTCTTGAATTAAACGAGAGAGTAGTTTGAAACAAGTTAAGTGCTTGCGACAGCCCCAAAGCTATAGATAGATACAGCTTGGCCGAAATGGCCTCGCTGATGCCAGTTGCACGTGTACTCCAATAGGTTTATCTCACAGATTTGTACAAAGCATGGATTGTTTAATTTGAAATAAGTTAATCCAGTTTACAGGGTCTGTTACAGAATCAGAGTTTACAAAACAGGACAGTCAGGAAAGGTACAGCACTTCCCAGAAACCTTCTAATTGCATTTACAAAATGCCTGACGCATACACTGACCTGTTCTGAGCCTGAGCCAAAAACTGTAAATGAAGCTTTGACAGAGTGACATGTTGATTAGAAAAATGTAAGGTCAGAAAGCTGTGAGCATGCTCAAACCCCATAGGATCCTTTAATCTTTCCAGTGTAGTCTAATTTAAAGCTAGTTTAACTTCTTTAGAACGTCTTATTTACTTTGCCTCTACCAGAGGAGGATACTTTTTTTTTTGGTTGCATGACTTGTCTTGGTTTTATTTATTTGTGCAGTGGTAACTGCAAGCTCCATGGGACTGTTTATTGATAAATACTCTTAGATTCAGCCTCATAAAGCTATAGACTTGGAGCCTCCACACAAAGGGTGCAACTGTGGAGCACCCATGGACAGAAGGAAAGAAATTTAAATGACATTAAATAGCCTAAGGCATACTGTCTCTGTTACAGCCTGGCAGTGTTACCTTTCAGATAGAAGGAATGAAAGATAGAAGGTTCTTATGTTCAGCCGTTGCTGAACTGTAAAACAAAGCAGTGGTGGCACTTTTGTAGCTGGATGTAGGGTAATTTTATTTTGTCAAGAAATTTCTGCTGAAGTGTCATCTGATGTCAATCTTGAAGCAGGTGAACAGTGTTTTTTATGGTATAAAGACAGTGGTGATAAAGAATGAACTGTAGAAGTAGGTCAAAAATTAGGCTTCCGACTTTGACAGCCTCTCTCTCAACTCTTGGACCATTATATTTCTGGAATTTTTTTCCTTTTTTTTAAGTACTATTTAAGGAGGTTGGAAATTGGTTTCAAAGAGAAAAGATATAAGACTTGCTTTCTCCTGAGTATCTGGAGATACTCAGGAGAGTAAATTCAAAATCTCTTTTAAAATGGATCAACCAGTTTATAGTTAAGAACTGAGTGGAGGTCAATTCTGGTTTTTAAAAACTCATTTTTACGTAATGGCTTTATGGCACTTTTAGCTGATGTACTGAAATGCTCTTTCACTTATTTTTTATGAATATTTGAAAGGGTCCATGCACATAATTGTCAAATGTTCTGTCAAAAATGTTCTAGGGTGATGGAAGAATTATGTTGATGGATTGAATGTAGTGACCAGACTGTAGCTAGTGTGGGACCTTAAGCATATTACTTTACGAACTGTACGTAAAACCAAGATGTTTGGTAGAGCTGTGGATTGGAAGGGCTGTTAATAAGTAAGCTGATAACCTGTTTCTCTGTTCCTTCTCATGGTAAGAAGTTATTGTGTGGTTATTAACTGTGTGTATGTTTTACAGTCATCAGAAGCGGGTCTTCGAGACAGTGAGAAATGTCAATCAAGTTGTCAAGCAGAGATCCATGACTCCGTCACCAATGAATATCCCAGGCTCTAACCAGTCCTCTGCTATGAACTCAGTCATTTCTAGCTGTGTCAGCACTCCACGTTCCAGTTTCTATGGGGGAGACATCTCTAACATTATGATAGACAACAAGACCAATAGCATCATCCTAGAGACAGAATCCTCGGACAATGGGTCAGTACCGTAGCACTGGAATTTGCTTTCTCTTTGTTTCTGATATAAAGGCAAAGTGTTTCTATTTTCCTCCTCTTGTCTTACTTAGTGCAGTGTCATATATCTTCAAAATTTATTTTATGCTTATAGTTTTTGAGCACTCAAGTTTATTTAGAAAGGAAAGCTTTTAGAAAGTACTGTATCAGTCAGTGTCTGCAACTCAGGCTTGTTCTGAGATGCAACATCACCAGATAATGTAAAACCACTCTTTGTTTTTGTGGGTCAACACTTTAAAAGAATTATATTTTCACCATTTCACGTAAATGCCAGGGAGTTCTGATGCCAGATGCAGCTACAGTTAACTTTTTTGATCCTAAAAATAAATAGTGTGCATCTGTAGGTTACCTAATATGAAAACTTGTGAATGAAACCAATCAGAACTTTGCTTTTCTAGCTACTTGACTCTTCCCCCAGTACAGCTCCACACTGTGCTGTATATACTTTTCAGTAAAAGTGGCTTAATATCTCAAAACAATGTATGTTTGTCATGTTTACTCTTGTGACTCACTGTGGTGTTCTTACAGCATTGGCCCTTTAACATGGGGCCTGCTTACTTGAGTTTGTATAACTGTAAGAGACACAAAACAAGCAGACATCTCTCACTTCTTTGTAGGAGGAAGCTCTTAAGTAAAGTGCAGGTTTCCAACCAGGAGTTTTCACACAGAAGCTAGGATTCAAAACTTTTTTACTATTAAAGAGAAGCAAAAGACTGGTGGTTGCCTTTGAGCTCTCCAGATGAGTAGCAAGTTGATCCCAGACATAGTAATTTAAAGGTATTGGTGAATGTCTCAAAACTGTCATGTGGAAGTTTTAAGCATTTCTAAGAATGTGGTTTTTTCCCTCCCCCCCCCTTTTTTTTTGTTTGTCTGTGTCCCCCTTTATGTTTTAGAAATGAAGACAGGATGAAGAAGCCTGGAACTCCAGGGACTCCAGGTTCCAGTGACCTAGAGACTGCCCTTCGTAGGCTCTCCCTCAGGCGGGAGAATTACCTCTCAGAGCGCAAGTTCTTTGAGGAAGAGCAGGAAAGGAAGTTGCGGGAACTGGCAGAAAAGGGAGAACTCCACAGTGGTTCCGTTACCCCCACAGAGAGCATCATGTCACTGGGAACTCACTCCAGATTTTCAGAATTCACTGGATATTCGGGAATGTCTATCAGCAGTCGCTCCTACCTGCCAGAAAAGCTTCAGATTGTGAAACCACTAGAAGGTGATAACAAAGGGCCTCGGCCTTTATCTGTTATTATTAGTGACTCTTTGTGGTCTCTTATCCATCACCAGAAAACAGGAAATCTTTGTAATACATATTCTTTTTACTTTAGAGACAGTAATCCACGCTGTTGGTTTGAGATCTTCTAACTACTATATTTTTCCACAAGCCTTAAAAATGTTAGGAAACAATCCTAGCCAAGGCAGTAAAATAAATATTACAGGCCACATGTTCACATCAGCAGTGTAGCTTTACATCCGACCTAAATGTTACCATTTCATAATTGGAAAAGGAAGGTGGATAAGTCTATGCAATCTAAACAACAAGAGTTCTGTAAATTAGTATCTGGAAAGACCTTTACCTACTTCCACTTAGTCCAGTTGGTCTAATATGACTGTTCTAGTGATTAAAAATTATCTCTGGACTTTAATGGGCTGTTTGAGTGGTCATGCATGAGTCACTATGGCTTTGCATTTCATGTGTGAAATAGGTGGGGTTTTTTAAAGTCAAATTTCCTTCATGCATTGTCTCAGGAAAAGGCAAGATAGAGATAGATGGTAGTCAGTGCTAGAGCTGTGTTTCTAAGTTCATTTCAATAGACTGTTTAAACAAAGCTGTCAAAGCACATGTAGTATAGTTTGCCTGGCTTTCTTCAGTTCTTTCAGGTTGTAGCTCGAAGTTAGTTGAGTCAATTCCTCCAGGTTGTAAACCAAATGAAGTTTTCCTGTAGTACTTCACAGATACACTAGCTAACATCATTTAGCTTTGGCTTCTCTCTCTCTCTTTTCCTTTAACAAAACTCTTGTATGACATTGCACTGTGTGTGTTTTAATTGCAGAAGTTCCTTTTTTTCATCTTTTTAGAACAAATTTATTTCATCTATAAGGAGCATATAGCATGACACGTACTCAGAAGCAAAAATAAGCCTTCTTATGTCCTGAAGAAAGTGATGTACTGTATCTACCTATTCAAATGAAACTATAGCCATAGCACAAAAACCCATCCTGTTGAGCAGATTTTAATAGTTTGTTTTCATGGCTGCTTTTAAATGGTCATAAAAGTTCTTGTACCACATGGGGGAAAGGATGATCCTACTTTGTTTCAGTTTCTGGTTGCTACCACTGTAATAGATTTCTGTCACCATCTCATTATATATCTGCTTTTGTCTTCCAATAAACTCTTAAAGTCTTTATCATCTTTCTATCTGTCTGGGTTTTTTTTTTTCCCCTGGTTTTGTTCAGTGTTTTCACTGGGTCATTTCTGTCTTGAAACTATTGCATCTTTTAAAGTACTTCTCATGTTCGTTTTTAGATCTTATTTGTAGCATGTTTGTGTCTGCCTGTTTCATAAGTTTTGTGTTTGTTAACTTTTATTAATTAAATATCTTGATGATTTTGTTTTTCACTTCAGCTTTGTTTCTTTTCGAAATATTTTTCATGAGACTTAATTTTTTTTTCAACTTCACGGGTGCCTTCAGACTACTGGGGCAAAAGAGTCTGCTGTACCTTCAGGCTGTTATAAGTAGTTGCGCCTTTGGTTTTATTACTGTTTTGGGTGCTCATGCCATAAAACAGAAGAAATAAAAATTAGTTCTGTAATAAATTTATTATAGGTTAATGACTTTTTCTCCTTTAAAGCAATCTTTTAAATCCCCCAGAAAAAAAACATGGCAGAAGCACTAAGAAATTAATCTTCTTTTGCACCTTTAAAAAAACAACACAAGCTTTCTTTTAGTCAAACAGAAGGATTGCTTGATGTGACTTGCTTTAGTTATAGTCTAGTGACATTTTTCTTGTTTATTTTTTTTTTTAACTGTGCACCTGTAACTTGTTGGTCATAAGCATGAAATGGCACTACCTGTGTCCTGAAGGAAAACTAAAAACTTGACTGCTTATGTCTTCACCCACTTTGTTGCAATTGTGGGAGCAATACACTGGGGATTCCTAAGCTTTCTCTAATCCTCAAACCCTGTGTGCAATCATGCAGAAATATTGCGAATATAGGAAAAAAAAATTACTCATTCATTTACTTATTTTGTGCTTATATTCCTTCTTCCTTCAGTGGCAGTCCTGCTGTGACACCGTAATTCCCTCATGCCAACTTTTTCTGATAAAATAATTTACAAAACCGTCTGGTAGGCACCTGGGACTGAATGTAGGCTGAAGAAGTGTTGTATTTCCCTCTTCTTTTGACTTCTGCAGCTTTCTCTTTTTTCTTTTTATTGGGGATTTACAGTTGTTGGATTCCCTTATACATTTGTGTTCATTTTCTGTATGGGAAATTAAAGCTTCCTTGCACACATTTTATGAGATCAAGATTAGGCTCAGATATCCTCTTGTTTGTGATAGAGCTTAGCCTATTTTGATTTCTGTAGTTTTAATAGAAATGTTAAAGCTCAAAATGCAGATATTTTGGTAAATGTCTTTCCTATGGAAAGATACAAGATCTATATTAGCAATGAAATGCTTGTATTCTGCAGAGTTTATTTTAAGTTTTGGTGTGCTTTAAGGTGAAAAAGATTACATCTTCAGAAGCTAGCATGTAGAAGTTAATTAACTTTTTATACTTGCATGCAGTGCAGAAAGAAATTTTGATTTCCTTTGTTCTTTAATTCTTGGAGTAGAGTCTGACAGAAAACCTCTACCCATAGGTTAAGGCTTGACAGTGTCTGTCACTTCTTCACATTCTGGGTATTTCTTTTATATAGAAGCAAAAAACTTGGCCTTTGTGACAATTCAGAAGTAAATACAAGTTATAAGGATGTCTCTTCTCTCATTTTGGGGTTGTAGTGGTTTCTACTTCTTGAGCCTTGAGGGTGTGAATTTTCTTTAATTCCTCTAGACTTACTTTAAATAAAAGCAAAAAAATAGATAGTGTCATTAGCCCAAGTAATCTAGCAGATCCATTTATTCTGAGCTAAAAAATTTTCAGATCTTAAAAAGTGAGAGAGACTTAATTAAAATGCCACCCATTGTTTCCAGTCGTTCTAGAAAAAGTTCTTCCCTGTTCACTTCCTATATACAGTATGCTTCCTCAAACGCAATATATGAAATGACAATTTTTCTCATTCTGTAGGATTTTTCTCAGATTGAAAATAATGTGTATGAGTGCCATCCCTTCTCTAGTTATTATAGTTTTTTAGGCTTTTACATACACCGTGCAACAAATTGAACATTCTTGGTCTTTGATTATGGGTAAGATATTTGTGTGCCAGCTTGTTGAATGAGTGGGTATTCTGCTTTGCAGAGAGGCAACAGGAACAAGACTGCAAAAACTGCTCTGATTTGAGCTGGCAGAGGTGAAAATAAAGATGTTTTGTTTGTGTAGTAGGATATGCGTGATTCTAAGTCACGTATTTCAACACCGTCGTGATGATGGGCACATAGGAAAATGTAGGCCTTTGCAAGCAGTGTTTAATCACTCCTTGAGGAATCAGATAAATCCTCCCCTGATTTCCCTGGGCACATCTCAGTGTATATATGAATTTTGCCTGCTCCATTGCTGTTTCTGACTGTCTCTTATTAAACCTTGAATATTGAATGCTTTTCTCTGTAAAATGCACCTCCTTTTTCAAAACATTTCTCTTCTGAGGATGAAGCTACAGGTACAGTAGCATTTAGTTACGTAGTAGTTGAATTCCTGTAGCATAGGGTCCACACAGGCATTTAGACTTGACATGTAGTTCAGAGTTGTGTATCTGCTTACACGTGCCTGAAGTTGATGGGGTTTTCTAACGTATGGTACAAAGATAAAATTGCTTTGCAGTCTGCGTTACTACTGTTGTCCTGTTAGCCACTGGTAGTAAATTCTGGCATGTTTTCAGCATTTGTCTTAGTGTGAGCTTAATGTGGCAATATGTGGTATATGTTCCTCTTAGAGCTTTCTGTGATGGTGCTCAGATCAACAGTTAAAATGTAAATTCTTTTTACTCCTGCTTAATCCCGTGAATTGAAGTGGATGAGAATATTTATGGGGAGGGGATGTGCATGTGCACAAGTGTGCTGCTTCTCATCACCAGGCTTTGCCTAAGTGCTGATGTGATCCGTGTATTTCACACTGGTGTGGAAATGCTGAAGCATAGGTGAAGCAGTTTTGTGCTGTAGCATGTCTCCCTAGAAACATTAAACCCAGAAACATTAAAGGCTTGGAGCTCCCAAACCTTTGGTCTTCTGGATAAATGAAGTGGGACTTCGTGTTTTAGGTCTTGGATTGCTTACTAATTTATTTTGGTTGTCTTTCTGTTCCCTTTCAAGGTTCTGCCACTTTGCACCACTGGCAGCAGCTGGCTCAGCCTCACTTGGGTGGGATCCTGGACCCGAGGCCTGGGGTTGTCACTAAGGGCTTCAGGACCCTAGACCTGGACCTGGATGAAGTGTACTGCCTTAATGACTATGAGGAAGATGAGACAGGTGACATTTCTTACAAGGGCCTAACTACCTCGACGCCAGTTCAGCACACAGAGACCTCAGGTGAGAGGTCACAAGCACAAGTGACTGTTTCAGAGAACAAGAATAACCCCCGCCAATCTCAGGCTTTCACAGAGGAGATGCAGGAGTCCGCGACTGACGATGATGAGGGGTCTGGTGAGGGAAACTCATTAAGTCCAGTAAAACTGACATCTTTACAGGATTTTGATTACTGGGCCATTCTCACATCTCTTCAGAACAGCATCCATAATATTGCTTTGTGTGTAGCATCTGCACGATAGTGTGTGCAGTGGTTAGAACATAACCATTCTAACATTGGCTCAAAAATCATTTCTTTGATAATCTTTTAATTCGTTTTTCAGTGACAGCATCTGTGGTCAATATTTTACTCTATTTTGATAAGAGAAGGCTGCTAAAAGGAAGTGGTTCATTCACAAACCTTTGTGTGGCACGTATTCAACTTGTGTGTGTCTTTAGTGCACGCTGTTGTGTGTGTAATGTACAGATTACATAAATTTTGTATTACTGTAGTGCAGATTCTGACTGTTCATAAGAGGTGATGCCATGTTTTAAATTTTTGTACTTCGGGAAAAAAATGAAGACTAAATGATTGGTGCACTAAAGGTGCATCTACCTTGCCTTTGCTGAAACAAATGGAGTGCCTTGAAAATCACCAAAGAAATTCTGAAAGTTTAATTCACTTACCTCAGATACAGTTACCTGTTTTTAAAGTCCTTCTGAGATAAAGAATTAAGGGGATGTTTTTATGCAGTGACTAATAACATTCCCCTTATTCTTTCTCCACCACACAGTTAAATCCTGTCCTTCCTATTTATAACGTAGTAAGACTTCAGCATTTTTAAGTGACACAGTACTGCATGAGTTATTAGATACTCTGAACAGACACTAGCAGTCTATTATTGCACAACATTACAGATTCTCGAGACAATAGATGTATTTTGAGTTCGTGTGGTTTCTTTTTTGTTCTTGAGATATGGGACTTTTTGTTTTAATAAGCTATATAGTCTTCATTAAGATTTGCCTCTGGTAAAGAATTGTATTTAGTCCAGAATCAGAAAATTGCCAGAACTCTATTTTTTTCCCAGACTTCTTTTTTTTTGTATAACTACTTTAAATGAAGACACTTCCTTCCCTCTCCTTTTTCTGGGATAAATCATAATTTAATATTTGGCTGGTCTTTGGAAGATTAGATTGTCTCAAGGCTAAATAATAATGTTTCTGTTATTATCATGACATGCAGAGTATCTTCAGCTCTCACTGCAATGGCAGGTCAGTGCTTTCAGCTATTGAATATGAGCTACTTTCTACTATCGGTTGTATTAAGGTTAAACTTTGAATCATAGAATCATTAAGGTTGGAAAAGACCTCTAAGATCATTGAGTCCAGGCATTAACGCAGCGCTGCCAAGTCCACCACTAAACCATGTCCCTAAGTGCCACAGATCTAAAAGATCTACAGATCTTTTAAATACGTCCAGGGGTAGTGACCCAACCCCTGCCCTGGGCATCCTGTTACAGTGCTTCAACATCCAAACCCTTCAACTTCCCTTTGCATTGGCAAAAGTTGTTCTTGTTCTATGAGATCCCAGAAATAATTTTTTTTTTTTTTATATTTATATGAAAATAAATAATGCCTCTTCAGGCAGTTGTGTACCATTTTGGATATTATCCAGGTTTTTATAATTTTGAAGAGTGAGTAACAACAGCGAGAAAAACTGGAGATATGAGAAACATGGACTGAAATAATCAAAGACTGAAATTACTGGCATTTTTAGGATCTGGGGAATAAAAGATTCAACAAAAGATACAATTAGTTTTAAAATGTGTTGCTATTGAGAGGAAGGGAACAAGCAGTTCTTCATGTTCTCAGGGTACAGTAAATGTGCAAAAAAATGATACTTGGGTTACATTGTGAAGAATTTTGTAATGGTAAGAGTATTCAACACAGGAACATGTCAGAAAAGTAGAAGACTCATTGTCATGGGCTAAACATAGGTAAGGATATAGTTTAGTTCCTTGTTTGGGGTTTTTTTAAAAGAACAGATTAGTAAAACATTTCTGTTTAATAATTTGGAAGAGTTCCTTCTTTGGAGTAGAGCAATAAATTAGAGAGCCTGCTCTGTAATTAGAAACTGGTAAGAAAGTCTAGTATTTCCTTCCATTTTGTATCCCCATTATGATTTGAATGTAGGTCACTGTTTATTGACAGGTTATTTACTGGTTATTGCTGACTTTTCCTGGGAAAAGACTGTCTCAGACAGGGTTTTTAAGCAAACTCCCTACCTTATAAATTGACAAAGTAGATAAAATCAATGAAATTGCTCTAGCAGTCTTATTTTACCTGGTATTGTTTGCTGAGTAATTTTAATACATTACAGAAATAAATGGGTCAAAGTTAATAACTTTGTTTAGAATGAACAAGTGCACTGAAAACTTAAATTTCCCATTCTTTTGCATTCTTTCAAATTGTCCTGTTGCTTAGGATTTAGGAGTATCCGTGAGCTACCATATCATTATTGGTTGTGTTGCTCAAATGAAGTGAAGATACTGTATCTCCTTTGTAGAAGCAATTTGTCAGGCATTATACAAGGAGGAGATGACCGTCGATTTTGTCAGAGCAGGCACTTTCTAATGGAGCAGTACTTCTTAGGATCCACAATCTGCCCACTGAAGAATACCTTTTGGGAGAAGAAGGTGCATGCTTAGCTTATGAATTTATTTTGTATTTAACTATTGTGCAGCCATTGCTTCTCCTCAGCATTCATTCTTCTAGATTTCTCTGTAGGGAGTGCAAGGCAGGTAGGGGTGTGTATGGACATGTGGCACCTCATCACGAGCCCATAATGAGTACAAGGTTACAAAATCATTGCTTGCATGATTCCAAGGGAGGTTCCAGTTGGCAGCATACAGAATAAACTCTTGCTAGAGCATGTTGAAATAAAATAAAAAGGGAAGAAAAGAAATATCTTGGACACAGTCTCTAGCGATAGTGCCTTTGCTTGTAATCCAGGATAGCTCCATTGTGGAAAAATCTCATTCAAGAGGTCTGTAAAAGCCAGAAGGTATCTTCTTACAGTTGCTGTTGGCAGACCATAAAGTGTGCCAGTCTAGAGCTACAGGTCTTCTAGCCCCAGACCAAAAGGTCTTTAGTAATACAGTGCCTACAAGAACCTTCCCAGCAGGTGTAAGTCATCTTAGTCTGTTGGGTAGATTTCTGCAGGTTTCTGCTTCAGTTAATTGTATACTCGGAGGTTTATATCTTGCCTTTTTTGCACTGGATATGTTCTCTGTCACAGTACTTACAAGCCCTATTCATATTGCCTTTTTGTGTGTGCATAGTGCTGTTCAGGATGAGCCCAAGAGCTTGTTTTGACTTCCAGGCTCAGGAGAGCAAACACTGCTGGTGCCAAAAATATCTTGTAGCCAAAACAAATGTATTGAGAACAATGTGATAGATACTCTATTTTTGTGATTGGTAGAGTCAGAAATCATTCTGACTAAATAAGGAAAAGTTATGTTCCTTGAGTTTTCTTGTCCCTATGTTGAAACCTGTAGTACCCATTGATCTGTAAAATAGCTTCTTCACCATAAATGCATATGCTATCCAACTTATGGCACTGAACACTTCAGGAGAAGTTAGCACACATGTGCCTTGTGGTCTGCAATTGGTCTGTTGGAGCCACATATTGTGTGTAGAGTTAACTTCATGGAGGATTGTAAATTCCACAGTTGCAGTTCTAGCCTAATACCCAGGAATAGGCTGAGATTTGTGTATCACTTTTGTAGACTCTCAGCGTAAGTGGAAGTGTAAAGAAGTTACAGGACGCAGTGTTCTTAAAATCATCTGGGACAAGTAAATTTTGCAGCACAAATTTTTAGTAACCTCAATATATTTTTTTGTTCTGTGAAAGAAACTAGTTTATTATAAAACTGTACAGAATCTGTTTTGGGGGGAGGGGTTGTTTGGGTTGGTTTTTTTGTTTGGTTTGTTGTGTTTTTTTAATTCACTGGCTTTCATGTTTCCCTTAAAGAAACAGGCAAAACACCAGCCACTCAAAGCACTTAATAATGTTATGAATGTTCTAATTTTGAAGTTGGAAGGGCTACACTTGGCGCAGTGTGTGCTTAATTGCCTGCTAGTATTGAGTGCATAAACTGATCTTTCAGTTACTTGTGTTTGTTAGTTCCACTGATTGATTGCTTTGAATAGACATGTGCACAGTGTTATGGGATCAGCACTCTTGTACTTCATGCTTAGACCTTAACTGTGACATGGAGGGCTTTCCAAATAGATGCCTAGAATCACAAAACCACATCATGAATGTCTTATGTTTGAGTTGTTTTTAGCAGGATTTACTATACATGCTTCTAAAAAGTTACCATTGTACAGAAAAGCAATAAATTCTGTAACTTCGTAGAACTAAGGTATTGATGCATATTTAAATATATTTTATTTTCAAATGGCATGAATATTTCACAGTAATTATTTCTTTAAGAAAAGTCTGTCAGCAGTTGCTGTCTATGCTGTTAAAATGCTTGAATTTTAATTTGGGGATCCTACCCTGCATAAACTCATGTTGAAGCCACATTAAATACTTTGAAGTCTTTTTACATCTATGCTCAATGGTTATACACATATGAGAAAGTGACCTCAGCCAGAAGAACACCCTGTCCAAAGAATACCTGCCTTTGTTCAGTTTTTCCTCTCTTGCTGTTTCCAAAGGGAAAATAAATTAAAATTTTGGAAGATCAGGTATTCGGAAAATAATTTTGTTGTTGAAGACACATAATGAAAGCAACGCTCCTGGTGCAGACGTATGAATTCTTGGAGGTCTTGAGTATTCACAGTTACACCTTTAGGAGAGCACCGTGTTCACATTTTACAGCTGTTGTTTTTATCACCTGTCTCCTTTCTGTTGTAGTGATTCACCTAGGCATCAGATCCAGCCTACTCTATATGCTCCCTATTCTGTCAGCCAGGCATTTTCAGTACAGGTGGCACTGGGTATCAGAGCTCTCACCTTTAGCCACCTGGAGGGGATGAACTCTGCTGAATCTAGAGACTACATGAAACCACTGTCTTGTTCTATGGATCCTCATGGGGTTTTGTGACCTAGTTTCCAGTAATTTAACCTCACCCAAGGATAGAATTGATGGCACGAACTGGCAAAAGTGAAGTCCATAGCCTGTATTCCAGATGACCACACTGTAGGAAAAAAATGCCTCCTCATGGTCCTTTGTTGTCGTCTTTTAAAGCAGGCAGAACTTTTCTATTCAGCAATAAACTTTTAATGCTTTAAAACACTGTCTGTTAATCTAAGGATGCCTCAGTCTGCTTGTTATTCCATCCCTGTTTCCACAGCCTGTGCTAAAGAGATGCCCTAATTCCAGTGTGCTCAAATAGCAGGGAACCACGTTCCCTCCTTTTCTTGAAACATGCCAAAGAAATGATGGAGGAGAGTGGCTTGCTTCACTGTTGGACTAAAGTGTTAACTTTGTGCCAGTCTGGATCAAATCATACTCTGAAGATTTCCCAATATTTTTGACGTTAATTTCCTAATAAATATGTATGTGCCAGAATAGGTGTTCGTACAAAATGCAATTTGCTTTTGGTCACCGTGAGCTCTCTGCCTCCTCACTGTTATTTCAGCATAACAACTAATTTGAATTTTGATCCAATGGTACAAAAGTTAATGGTGTTTTAGTGTAGCTACCTCTTACAAATCTTCCTCAAACTTAATTTGTCTTGGTATCTTCTTGTGGATGGGGCAGGCCACTAGTTTACCCACTGTAACTCTGTTCCTTCCTCTGCACAAGCTGGTTGAAAATCTGGATTAAATGACCTTTTGAGAGTTCTCTGGGAAGAAGGTCATGTCCTAAACATACCTATTTTGCTGTTTACACCAAGCAGAATGGCCCACAGGCTGTGAGTCCTGAAGCTGGATCTGAGACAGCTGTGAGATACAAATCAGCTTTGTGTTTTGTGTGAGGAAAGCCCTGTTTGTTTCACCAGAAGATGGAGCTCTCTGCACTCAGATTGACTGGAACGTGCCTTTTTTTTTTTTTTTTTTTTTTTTTTTTTTCCCAGTATTTTAAAAGGTGTTTTTACAGTAGTGTTTGTGCATACAGGAGAGTCCCTTTCAGCTATGATGGTCTGCATTTTTCCATAATGCCTGTGAATTGTTTGAGAAAACTTAATAAGGTGAAGAATCGTTAATTCCTGAGTGCTAAAACACGATCCAGCAGAAATCTTAGGTTTAGATTTGATTTTGATTTAGGGGGAAAATGCACTAACAGTTTGCACAGGGTTCCTGATGGATGAAGTTACATGATGTTTCTGTAAATTTTGTTAAACACTGAGTTATGTACAGATTTTTTTTCATACAGATACGAAGCCTTGTTAAACTATGGCTACTTTGGAAAAGAGGGTGTAAGTAAAACATTTGGTTTCAGACAGTTACATGGAGCAGGTGTTTATATTTAGGAGAATACTTTGGTATATGTAAATGTGAAGATAGTCTTTCTTGTTACAAAAATGTATTAATTCCTCATGAATTTATACCAGCTCAGGAGATGGCCATTCATATGTAAAATTACTAAGTTAGAAATTAATCATTTTGTTTCTATTTGATAAACTTTGTTCATTTACAGCAACAGGTTCTCACTCTTTTTACTGTGTCCAAAGGATGAAAAATGCTACAGCAATATGATACACCCCATTGTTGACTGATGGAGGATGAAGCTGGTACAGGACTTTCTTAGTGGTATTTGAGGGTGAAATACATCCTTGGAAATGAATAGATTTTTTCCCTCATTTCAATTTGTTTCCTCTGATTAGAGTTAGTGATTTCTCTACTTTTAGCAGCCTTCTCCTATCTTTGACTCATTAATAGCAATGAGTCTTGCTTTTGCTAATGCAGCTGTGTTTCTTCAATGTGCCTGTCCCCAATCTGAGGGGATGCCCAGTGGATATTACAAATGGGGGAAATGCACTGATTGTATTACAGCTATGTGCTTTGGGTTGAGCTTGCAATCTTAAACCAGCATTGCTTTATTCTGTTCTCTATTCATCATCCAGGGATAATTGCTTTGTTTCTAATTGATTTATGTTAAAGTCCTGTGTTTCTCTAAATAACCAATTTTTTCATGTCCAGTTATTTGAGCTCTTTCTCCAGATTTTCTTATAACTCTCTACAAAATGGAGAGAATCATGATTGCTAGGCTGTGCTCCCTTGTAATAGCTTTTGTAGTGCTCACACTAATCTCTAAAGCAACTGGATTCCTGAAGCATCCTAATTACCATCTCTGGAGGTGAAGTAGAGCTTGTTGTTATGTTATGCTGTGCTAACATTTGAGTGTGTTAACATGACACTCCAGTGGGCCCTTGGAAATATCCTTCTCTAATGTGCAGCCGTACATTCCAGCGCTGACTAGAAGTTACCTCACACTGTATGCTCAGCCACTTCTGCTTCCACTGTTCACACTGCCCGTGCTCTACCCTTCACACACTGCTTTTATGTGTTCTTAAAGGGCTACCTAACCACACACACTGTTTTGGAGCTGTGATACTTTTTGTGTGAAAAAGGGAACACAGCCACAATTAAGACTTGCCTTGCTTCTGCTAAGCTGCTCTGGGAGTTCAGAATGGTGTCTAGTCTAGCTGGTTGATCTGTCTGTCTTTTGCAGTGTGTTGAATAGTTGTGTACTGTGGTATTAAAATGTGGCTTAATCAGGGAATGGCTCAGAGGGTTGGGTAGGACTGGGGAGGAGGGAGCTGCACACGGTTTTTATTGTGCATGTCTTTTGACCACTGCTAAGTTTGGTTACTAAGTAAGAGAACCTATGCAATCATGATATCTTTGATGTAATATTTAACTCTGGGTGTTTTTCAACCAGCTTTTTAGATGCATGGCTCTTAAATTCTGAAGTTATTTTGCAGTGACCACAGCTGCATTATATAGCAGGTTATACAGCCACAGAAGAATTTCTACTAAGAAGAAAGAAATTGGCCTAAGTCCTTTATTTTTAAATCTGAGCTATATTGCTTCTTTCCCAAATCACTGATCTATCACCAGAGTGGCAGTTTTACAGCCACATTTGTTAGGAAATTTGCTTACTACACTGTCTACAAATATTCAAAAACTGCTATACTATGCAACTGAGGACATAGATCTTTAGAGAACCTAATCACATGCACAAGAGAAATGTCACAGATGTGCAGTAGTGGATCCAAAAAACTACGACTTTCCATATTGTGGATGTGAAAAGTCAGAGAAACAATAATTAATGTGTGTCCCTCGCCTCCCCACCCCAGCAATCTGTATTCCTGTAGCATTAGCCTGATGGATCCATTACTGAGAAGTAATGGGGATACCTTGTTGTGGATCAATCTAAAAGGTGAAAGGCACAAGCATTTAGAAAATCCCGGTGCTCCTGAGCTGGTACTAGAAAATGCTGCTTGTGATTTCCCACTGATGCAAGTTGCTAGTTTAGATAAAGGCTAGCATTTCAACCACTGCCTGGCCTAAATTTGGTTTGAACAAAACTTAATCTGCAGTGTTTGTGATCATGGGCAAGTTTCAGCGGACATTTTTAGCACTGGCATTGGAGTCCTAGAGGTGTTTCTTTTGGAGAACAAGTGTCTGTTTAACACTGTAGTACTTGGGCATTTCACTTCTCTTGCATTGATCCCATCAAGGTGCCTCATCACTTTTTGCATCTGTCTTATCAGCACACAGAAGTTTGGTTTTCCCCTTTTCTGTGTAAAATGCAAAGAATTTGCTTTTTTTTAATTTAGTACCTCATCCTGGGAAGTGCATGTCACAAACCAACTCCACCTTCACCTTCACCACCTGCCGCATTCTGCACCCTTCCGATGAACTCACACGAGTCACGCCAAGGTAAGGGATTCTCATGATGGGAAAGCCGTCAGCTCTATCAGAGTTTACCCTCTAAGCAAATGCAAAGTAATAGCATAAGCACAGGCATTGGCTGCATTGGCGAATTGCAACACACACGCCAATTATTCCTCCAATTTTGAGTTACCTCAGCCTGATTTTGAGAGGCATGTATGGTGTTTTAAAAAGCCAATCAAAATTTCTTTAATTTCGTTGTCTCTAGTTAAGATACTGCGGGATCAGACATAACTGTATTGGCTTCTGATATCCAAACTTGGCTACTCTTCATCTTAGACTAGTTGCAGTCCTCATACGTGAATGCGCAGAATGTGGTCTCTCACAAAAAAGATGAGAGGTCTTTTTTGAGAGATAGGAGGAAGTCTAAATCTTTCCTCTCAGAAGAAAAAGGGATGTGCAGGTAAAGAAATCCAGGAAGTACACGAGGAATGGAGGAGGAAATATGCCTTAATGGGAAACAGGGAGATGTCTACTTTGTTCCTTGGTGTAATTGTTGCAAATGAATTCCTAGTAGCCAGACTAAAACTGATGCAATAGCAATTGGCAGTATAGACACTGCATGCCAACAGAAGGCAGTTCTGTGGCTTTATGGAAAGTGAAGATCTGAGAACCAGAGGGGAGTGTGAATTTCATACCTAAAGATGGAGCTTTCCTCCCTTAGCAAATCAGGATTTACAGAATGTTCTTTTCTGTGTACAAGGACAATGCCTCATTGCTTTCCTTGCCCCTTCCAGCTCCTGTGTGGGAGTGTACCACTGTGTAGGTCCCCATGCAGAGGTGTTGTGTCTACACTTGTTTAGACATGAGATAGGCACTGACTGCCTATGAAGGGCATGAAAAGAAAGGTATTTCATTGAATATGAAAACCTGTCAACTGGAAAGGAAATGTATAATGTTTAAATAAAACTTTTTTGCTTCCCTCTCTGACCTAAGTTAGTTATTAGTGTCCTGGCTGGTTTCTCTTTACTCTTTTCTGCCTTTCACCTTAGCACGATTACTGAAGAGATGCCCTTATATGGCTGCAGTTTAATTTTAGTTTTCTTGTTATTGTTGAATTGCTGTCAGTTGTGCTCATAATAAAGTCTTTGGGTACTAAATCAAACAAATCAGTCAGAAAAGACAGCTAAATTCAGTTCATTTTCAGCTGTGTTAGTTAAATGGAAGTTCATCATTTGTTCAGGAGAACAAAGAGCAAAATAAACAAAATTATGCTTTCAGCAGACATGTTTAAGGAGCTCCTCCTTACCAACTATAAATGATTCTTCACAGGTCATGTGAGGAGGACGAGAAACTTCGTTATGTCTCATTGTCATGAGAGGAGGTATAGGGCAGACACTTAGGACCCAGCGTGGTCGGGGGTGAGCAGCACTGCCGGCAGCATCTCTGTTGGCAGGATCATGTACAAGGAATGCTAATGTGTGTGGCACCAGCTAACCCCAAGAGGTTTGGCATTTACCTGCCTGGTTACAGTTTAACCTGTGCTACCCCAGGTGTTGCTCTAACCTTACTAAATTTCATCAGCTAAATGAAATGCTCATTTATTTGTTTCTTTTCTCAGTCTAACTCTGAAACTGTCACTGGGCTGAGTTGCTGAGGCCGCTTTGAGTCTGTTTCTGTGGTTGTGTCCAGGCTGCCCTGTGCTGTTGGTCAGTTTGATGGGAAAAATATTTCCCAGTTAAAGCACTGCCAAAGTGATCAAATGGACAAAAAGGCAACACCTGCAACTGCTTTCTTGCAGGGATGGCTTTTTTTTTAATTGCACTGTAGTGTATTACTGTGCTGAAAAATTAGTAGAAATACTAATCTATGTGTCTGTGCAACTGAAATCTGTATCAGATTTCAGAGTGAAGCTGTTGGAGTTAATAAGCTGTTGGAGTGCTGTAGGTTTCATCTTGTGACTAGGATATCTTGGAAGCCTGGTAATTAGCACCATATGTCTGGATTTCTGAAATGTGTATGGTTGTACCTTGTAGAAAGTCAGTTCATGCAGTAAATTATCTTTCTTTTCTCTCCCTCACGCTTTTCAAGACTTCTGTATTCTGTATTTGGCTGTATGGGAAATGTACCGCAGTGGCTGTCACTGCTTTTTACTTCCACTGTAATCAGAACTATGAGGGTCCAGCTTTATTCAGTGCTTAAGAGAAGAATTGTGAACTAACTTCTTTCCACTCAGCCTTGCCTTCAGAGTGTGTGTGCTGTTGCAGTGGATGTGCGTGGCCTCCTTAGCTCTGCTGGGAGAGATCCTTCTCCCCTGCCACTGACTCAGCCCAGGCAGAAGGGAGAGGACATCAGGATGTGCCTTAGCACATCTGCCACATGCGCTGACAGCCACAGCACACACGGGGATGCAAGGAGACCGATTCCAGAGCCAATTAGCAAGGCCACTTTTCTAATTACATCTGCCAGTTTTCTCAAATAAGTGTTTCACTACAGCATACCAGGAGGAATTTATGGGATTCCTCTTGTTGAATTGCAACTGCAGTTCAGCTTCCTCAGTTTCACTTCCTTATGGTAGAGGTTGGTACAATTCCAAATCATTGTTAGAGATCATGTTGGTCAGATCCTATTTAGCCTTGGAAAGAAGACATGACTTGAGACTTCATAGCATCAGGCTAATATTTTCATAAGGAAGAAGTGCCTTAAAGATATGCTGATTTTTAGGCCACAGGACTAGTGTTTCCAGTGTTCTCTGAACTCACGTCATCTCTTCACTGTAAACCAAGGATCTAGATGATGTTCTAAGCTCATCAGAAGCTGCAGCACAAAACATTCCAGGGTGTCTAACCTGACATGCACAGTAGTGTTGGCTGAGTACAGTTCATTAACGTGAGGTGAAATGAGACTGAAAATTCCAGTCAAGACACCATCTCAACCCTTTTTGTCCGTATGGGCAAAAAAGATGCAATTTAGTCATTGGCCAGAGTCTTCTCCTGGAAATCCAACGAGATTGTCTCAAAGTGGCTCTTTGATGCTTTTCTTGGTGCAGAGAACTCAGCTTAAGTTGAAGTTGCATATTCTGGCTGACCCAATCCAACAGTGTGGCTCTGCTGAAAAGGGAAGATCCCACTCTCTCCCCTGTTCCTTCCCCTCCCAGCTGCTTAGTTTTCCCACTGGCTTGCACTGGCTTTACTTTCTCTCTGACTCTTCGGTGACTTGCTAACCTGGCAAGATGAGGGAGTAGATTTCCTTCTTTGAACAGAGGTGAGCTCACGTCAGTGAAACCTTCATTAGCATCAAGTGTTGCATTGCTCAACACCTTTTAAATGCCATTAGAGGGGATGAACCCATGCCTAGGAGATATTACTGTGGAATTATTTTTTTTTTTTTTGGTATGTGTGTATACGTGTGGCAAAGACCATCATTTGCACATGGTTAGAAGTAGTTGGAAAGTGTTTTTTTCTGAAGGTGCATGGAGCTCTTGGGATTCTCTCAAACAGATGTGAATTTGTAGTGTCATAGATTTCCCACATGCCTTGTTTCTGGAATAACTGAGTACCCCATGCCTTAATGAATGAGTGTTCAGTTCTGTGTGCTCAGAAGAGACACTAAAAAGTAAATGTCTTGCTTATACATTGGTCCAGTCTCCCGCATTTCCTTGTCTCTTAGAAGCAACTGGGAGTTGTGACAGCCAGTAGATCAGGAAGAAAAAGTGAAGGTGTTGATCACAAACCTGTAAATAGTTTATCAGGAGAAATGTGGTGCTGGGTGTTGGCAATGGCATTAATCCTGTGAGACTGGGCTGTGAAGTGTGCAAAGTGGAGATGTGTTTTGTCAGATCTGATGGTTTGGCACTTATAATCACATTTGTGGGGGGCTGGGAACTGTCAGTGTCCTGTGCACTCTCCAAATGGATGAAAGGCCCTGCTCAGGGTTAAAAATGTTGCCTGTAAATTTTAATTTTCTACTGGAGAAAATAATTTGACTGCTCCTTTGCTTTCAGCCTTAACGCAGCACCTACTCCAGCTTGTGGCAGCATTAGCAATTTGAAAGGCACCCCTGTGGCTACTCCCTGCACTCCTCGGCGTCTGAGTTTGGCCGAATCCTTCACCAACCTCCGGGAATCCACGACAACAATGAGCACGTCCCTGGGGCTGGTGTGGCTGCTGAAGGAAAGGGGCATCTCGGCAGCAGTGTACAATCCACAGAGCTGGGACAGAGCCAGCAGGAGCACCCTGCTGAACACATACTCCCCAAAAATGGCGATCATTCCTTCCACTCCCCCAAACTCACCCATGCAGACACCTTCTTCTTCCCCTCCATCTTTTGAGTTCAAGTGCACCAGCCCACCTTATGACAACTTCTTGGCTTCGAAGCCTGCTAGTTCAATCTTGAAGGAGGTGAGGAATAAAAAGAACATCAGGAACAGTGAGAGCCAAACTGACGTGTCTGTTTCCAACCTTAATCTCGTGGACAAAGTCAAGAGGTTTGGTATTGCCAAAGTTGTGAGTTCAGGGCAAACGTCAGCTCCTCCTTTAACTGATGACCAGGGACCTCTTCTCTGTGGGGCACAGGGACCAGTGAGGGCCCTTGTTCCTGGAGGCCTGGCACCAGATGGTCTCCCCTTGGGCTGCCCTGCCGTGACCAGTGCCATTGGGGGCATCCAGCTGAACACTGGCATCCGAAGGAATCGGAGCTTCCCCACCATGGTGGGTTCCAGCATGCAGATGAAAGGCCCAACGTCTCTCACTTCGGGGATCCTCATGGGAACCAAGCTCCCGAAGCAAACTAGCTTACGATAAAGGACTTTATTTTTACAGCTAGTCTTTTTAAATGAAAATACTCAGATTCTTTCTCCAATCTCCTTTTCCTTTCCCTACCACCCCTTCATTGCCTCTTGAGTTTGACAAATCAACTTCGTGCCTAATGGGAGAAATGTGTAAATTTTGTATAAAATGCGTAAATATGTACCAGATGTATTGTAACTAATTGGATTATTTTACTGTTCAATCGAGTGCAAAAGGCTCTATGTTATGATTGCTGTATTAAGGTTAACTTGCTAACCTTTTGAAAAGGTTTTTTATTTTAAGATGCACTGAAAAAAAAACAAAAGAGCAAAACCAACAAAAAATAACTTGACTAGAAAAACGTGAATTCTGTAGCTAGCCTAACTTGAGTCAAGGGTGCATGGGAAGCTATTGAATGTGTTATGTGAGATCTCTCATTACATCACTTGAAGCATGGGAGCATTTGTACTTCGTTAAATACTGAAAAAAGCACTCAGTTTAAGATGTGGTAGTTTTAATTTTGCCTCTGTAGATGAATTGAGCTGAGTTATTGGAGTGCCTGGCTATTATGCCTGAATGGATGAAACTTTATTTTTTTTTTGTATTCTGTATTTGCCTCCTCCCCAAGATTATAAACTTGAACTAATACTGTGTTGAGGTCAGCAGGCCTACTGGGTACCTGGAATATTAAGTATTCCTACCACCGCTGTTTCCTTTGGCACACTTACACTCTGTGCAACTTCTTTTTTTGTTGTTTTGTTTTGTTTTGTTCTGTTCTTCAATGCTGCACTGGATTGTGGAAGGGAAAATGCTTTACTCTGTGTTGCTGCCACTGAAACATGCTTTGTCAGTGCGCCCAAAGAAAACAGTTTTCACAACTCGTGAGGTAAACATGGCAGTGACTTCCTAGAAGTCCAAGTTGCAGAACAGATCGACAGATAAGAATGTTATAAAAGAACATGTAGCAAAAGCAGTATTAGGAAAAGGTGAGTCCTTGAAACTTCAGCAGAGAACCACAGAAAACATTTAGTAACGGAATGGTACAGGCGGGAAAGAGCAACTTGCAGCCCTCGTGCTGATCTTCGTGTTTCATGCGTGTCGAAGACAGTGGCCTTGTAAGCAGGGTGAGAATATTCTCCACCTGTTTTCTTTTTTCAGAGAAACCTTTTTCATCCAAAGTCAGACCCCTTAGTATAGGTAAAAACAGGGGAAATGCTTTATTTTAGCAGTGTTTTTAAAATGAAAAAAACCACGTGCCATACGAACATACAACCCCCTGCTTTTTCAGAAAGGAAACATAAGACCTCATGCGACCTTTAGTTGCCAGGCAGTCCTAATTATATCACAATTTTTTCTCTGTTTCTCCCAACCTTCTGCTGGGTGCTTGTAGAAGGAGTTGAAATAACTTGGAACTGGAACAGACTGGAGGGAGCTTGTTTCTAGAGCAGAGCTGAGACAAATATTTTTTGGAAGAGGGGATGGAGAGGAGCAAAGCAGGGAGGGTTTAGCATCCACTTTCTTTTCCTTGCACTTCTTGTGGCATCTAAAATCAAGCTCCCCGTTTGTTACCATTGTCACACTACAGGTAATTGCCGTGAATTGCCATTTGTACCAGACTGTTACTAAATTATTAGCACTGATAATTTCTTGTATAAATGAAACTGTCTTTTAGTCTTTGTGACGAGAGATAGGTGGGTGGTTTGATTTTTTCTGAATGAAGTAGTTACTGCAGTAGTGCTATGGACACTAAGGATATTTTTTGAGAAAGAAAAAAAACCACATTGGTCAGTTACAGCATGTGTTTGAAGACTTCTATTTATTCTACGAACTTACAATGTTTTAGTAAAATGCCATCAGCTCTGTTTGCTGTTGTATGTGTGCACTTATTGCAAGTAAATTTAAGTATCTTTTTATTTGAATGTATCTTAAACCAGTAGATAGAATAACAGTTGATTCTGAAAAAAAGTAATGGACTTAATGGACCATTTTATATACCCAGAGGAAGAAAGCAATACCATAAGAGAACTTAAAGTGTAGAAGTTAATCATGCAATTGGGAAGTATTACTTAGCCTTTAAATAAGCTGTAGGAGCTGTCCACCCACCAGAGAAAGCAATTGTAACACTTCAGAATGATGAAATTTACTTTTTTCTTCACTAATATCAATAAAATAACAGAAAAGTTGCATTGTCGTGTGTTATTCAACTTTTTCTCTGTTCTTTTAAGGTGATATAAATCTTCCACCTTGATCTCTTCCTCTCATCTCTTAGTTAAAGCAACATAAGAGGCCATCCTTTGGTTTTTTTTAAATCTTAGACACAGAACTGATTGAAAAGTTTTCAGTTTTTAAATTTGCTGAAAGCGGTGAAACTTGAGTCAAAAGAAAAAAAAGAAGCAAATGCGCTTTTTGGTTTTTTTATTTGAATTGTGAGAATGCAGTGTTAGACGTTGTGTGGTTTCTGTATTTTGAGAAGGAGTCTGCACTCTCCTGCCTAATACAGTGCAAAATGTGTAGTAGCAAAATGTGAAAGTGCAGAACAAGGAGGAAACATCCTGTATTTTTCAAAAGAGGCAAGACTGAGGTCTGTTGTTAGCCAATATTTTTGTTACTGAGGGAGGGACCATTACAGTGATTAAACATCAGGTAGTGAGAAGCTCAAAAAACCTGCACACGTGGCGAAAGATAAGTAATGGAATAAGCTCCCTGGAGGAAGGAATAATCAGGCAGTAACTCACAGAAAGGTTAGACAGCCTCATTGAGGAGAAGGATGCGTGTGTGTGTGTATGAGGTGGAGAGGGAAACAGTAGCATTTATATCACATACTTCCTACAGAGAGAAAATGGGATAGCAGTAATGCCAAAATAAACTCGTGGAGGGCTTGCATTAGTGTGACGCAGTGCCCTACGCTAGCTGCGAGAGAGGCTGACTTCAGGGGCACAGCCAGGGACTGTCAGTGAGTACAGACGCTCATCCTGCCTCTCTGCCCAGCTCTGAGCCTGGGGGAAGCTGGTGGTCAGAAAGTTAATCGTTAACAGGAGGAATCCAGGGAGGATAAGCACTGTGCATGCAGCCCTCCTTGCCTGGGAACAGGATGAGTTAAGCAAGTGCCAGTCCGGGGAAGGTGAGAGCCAAGTCTGAGATGTGCTGAAGAGAGTGTTGAAATAGTCCTGCACCCTTGCAGTATTCAGCTATCTCAGAAACTTTTCTGGGTGCATCTTCACTCCTGGTAATTCTCCTCTGAAAGCTGGGTTGGAGGGGAGAGGAAGATGAGGTGCTGAGGATTGTGTCTTTAAGACTGGGCTATGGACTCACAGGATGTTCTTTGAGAGCCAAGAGTGGCTAAAAAAGCCTTATGAGACTCTTCCCCTCTTCCTTTCACATGTGTTGTAAGCACTGGATGGCCCCACCATATACTGCTGTTGTGCACAGAGGTTTAAGAGTTCCTTCCAACTCCCTGAACACATTTACTGGCAGCTCTCTACATTGAATTGAAAAGTCCAGCAATGCTGGTGAGATCTGTCCTGCCTTCCTTTGGTACAGACAGCATCTGCTGCCTGTGGCTAGTATTCACAGTGAAGCATTAGCCTCGTTCAGCTGTGCTACCACATCTGTGCATCGGTGCTGTGCAGACCTGCTTTAATTCACTTAACAAGCCAATTGAACTACAGAATGGTAAGGAAAATAAAAAGCCTGAAAGTTCCTGGTGCTTAGCAATGTCCTTGGCTATAATGTGGGCAGTGGGCTTTCATGTGAGAATGGTGTACACTTGAGAAGCCAGTAATGTTTGTATTTAAAAGATGACAGAGATTTTTTGTCCTGCTGAAATAGGTTTCAAGCTGTGCTGAATCCAACTGCTGTTCAATTGACACAGGTACTTTGAGATGATTAAAGCTTTAACAAGCACTCAGCCAGTTTTTTCTTTCTTTAAGGGAATTTTAGTGAACTTAGGAGATACAAAAAATGAACACACAGAAGCCTTTCGCTGCTCTGCTGGAACATTGAAACGTTCATCTTGTTTGACTTGCAAATTCCTTTGCTCAGGCCTTGGAGAGGGGAGTGCCTGGTCTGCTGTCAGGCTGGCTGAAATGTGCACAGCTGGGCTGCAGCTGGGAACATCTGCCTGGGGCATGTTGCCAGCCCACAGCAGCAAGGATGGAGCAGCTGGGGATGCATCAAAGCCGGGGAGAGGAGAGCAGGATCCACGTGTGTTCCTGCATGAAATACCATGGGAGATGAGACTTCAGGGTCAGGTGCACTGGTGTAGCTGAGGTTTCCCTCACATGCTGCCCCAGCTCCCAGGCAGAGCTGTGCCCTCCCCAGGCATGGATGCTCCCTCTCTCTTGCCTGGGTTTCTCCTCATTCCCTCAAGGAGCACTTGCTTTTTCCACCCTCTTTTCACAGCTGCTGTATGCACAGCTCTGCACGAGCAGAACCACAAGCTTTTCCCGAATAATTTATGTCGAGTTTGCAGTAAGCTGCTCCGTTCATGGAGATTTGCCCAGCACCTGCTTTGAAATAAAGTTAATAAAGCTGGAATAGAACTAATTGAATCAAGCTCATGGAGAAAATAAACTACCTTTAAATGCAAAAAGGTATTGATTTGCTATTTTGCCAGTGTAAATTTAGCACCTATGCACATGTTTCATAAATATGAATTTGGATAAAGCTAAATTAAATGTCAAGACAGTTGGCAGTGCCAGGAATCTCCCGTCCCAGATAGCACCAGGAGGTTGTGCCAATGCACTGCTGGGTGTGCTGGAATCTGTGGGGCACTTCTCAGCCCAAAACGTTTGCTGGATGCAAGGGGCTCCTACCCAGCTGCAGGGCCTCCATCCCTGAGGCTGCTGTTTCCCTTGGGTTAAAACAGGGCAACCTGGAGAGTGGCTTCACTAATGCCATGGGATAAGGGTTGCAGCTACCAGGGCTGCGTGACTTTCCCAGGTTTGCTGGCTCCCCTCTTTGGCTCAAATTAATACTTCCAGGTCACTTGGGAACTGAATGGTGTCTCAGCAGCCTTTACAACCCCTTCCCATCTGGGGAATTTCTTCTGTTCCCAGAGGAGCAGGTGATGGCTATTCTTATGATGAGGATAATGTTGCTGAGCTGCTAATAGCCACCTGCTAACAGCCAGCTCCCCCTTGCCTCGAGGAACAGCACTGTATCCCACAGTCACAGTCCCTCTTCCTAAGTACTGCAATTGCCCCCATACTTCTTTATTCTTAACACTCACTTGTGTCAGTCAGGCGGTGAAATCATCTTTGTGTGTCAGGCAAAGATGCCACTGTCCTGGGGGCACAGCATGGAAAAGCTGCCAAACCCATCACCTGACTGCACTGAGGGCTGTGCACTTTCACAGACATCTTCAGAGACCTTCAGAAGAGAGAAATGGGAAAGAACATCTTTGTCTCTCCATCCATCTGCCTGTAGGAAATGAAACAAAGGAGAAAAAAACCCCAAGGTTTGGTTTTTTCCTAATGACAACATTCTGCAGTAATAAGGCTTGGTTTGTAACATCACCCACTCCCAGCCCCCCTGCAATATTGCAATATTACATCCTTCATCAGTATAAGCCAGGGATGGAAACATTTTAAAATAGTGTTTGAATGTTCCTGACATGAATTTAAAAGATAGCAAAGCAGAAACTGAGTTTTCTCCCAAGTTACTTTTAAAGAAACGTCACTTTGGTGGGAGATGTTTAAATATATGCACTTTAAGATTTATTTGTATTTTACTCAGTTAAAAAAAAAATAGATTAATTGGTTTTAATCTGTTGTTTGAAAGTTTAGGAAAAAATAGGCGCTTTGGACTATTTTGCTGTGAGCAATAACTAAAACCAAGGAGAAAATTCAGGTGATTTGGGACTCATTATGCTTGGAAAGGAACCTAAAAAAGCCAGACTAGGTGGCTTGGAAACTGGTTGACTGGGAGGAGCTTGAGAGGAAGAAAGGCGGAAAAGCATTTCCATGTTTTCTGGATGAGATCCGCAAAAAAAAATATATATACTGGGTGTTACTAGAGAAGAAAACTCCCCGTTACTGTTTGCTGAATCTCCCTTTCACTGCAGATTCTGCAGTGCTGTTTGCTCTCCTAGCCGGGAACAGCTCCTCCAATTGTTTTTGAGCTCAGCTCTTGACACAACTATTTTGGTTTTTTCCCCAGTCTTCTTGGTTTTGGTAGAATTTTGGTTTAGTGAAAGTATTTTCTCTGTATTGTTTTCTACGCTTTGTGTTTGCCTGTTAACTGCTGTAGAATTGCTGCCTCTTTCCTTTGGCAAGCACCTGCTTTCCTGCGTGTGACAAATACTTTCCTTTTTGTCATAGCGCACACGTTTGGGAGAAACTCTGTGAATTATGCAATGCAAAAATCACCTCCTTTACAGTTTAGGGCATTCCTTAGATGTGAGATCCAGCTGCTGAAGGAGAACCAGGAGCTGCAAGGAGGTTGGTTACCTGTGGTGGAGGAGGAGATTGCAGGTAAAACACTTTTTTTGCAGCCTGCCCACAGGCAGATGGGACTGACTGCAGGAACTGCAGGGTGCTGGTTTTGAACAAGCTGGGATCACTGCCCAGCTCTGAACCTGGGGCCCTCTGCCCTGCTCTGAGCCAGGTAAGAGCTGGGCAGAACCTCCCTCCTTCTCTCCACATCAGTGGGCAATAGCCAACTCAGCCTCTGTGATACCTGGGAGCCACCTCTTACCTTTAAGGATGCTGTGAGTAGACTACTCCAACACTTCTCCCTCTCAGGATCACCTTCTGCTCTGTTCAGGAACCTGTCCTCACCCCCCCCCAAATGAATGCTTGGCTCACCACACAGCAGGGAATGCTCTGTTTATTCTGTGATTTGTAGCCATCAGCAGAACTTTCACATTGAGTTCACAACATAAAACAAATAAGCCAGGAAGGTGAAACATGTTGGTGTCATTCCTCTTTTTCACTGTTTTAGTACTATTGGCTTTTCGCTGCAAACATGTGGGTTCAGTGTATAACTCAGTCCTTTGCAAATAGGGTCACCATGAAAATAGCTGTCTTTTCTGGCAGTGTTGTGCTGCAGTGTTTGTATTTGGGCAAGTTCCCTAGAGTTCAAAGCTATTGAGACTGACACAAGATTTCTCTGAAAAGTGGATAATCTGTCTGACTACTCAACCTATGGAATATTTTTACAGTGCCAAATGAAGGCATTATCCTGCCTCTCTTTATAGTAAGATACCCAGCAACATGCAGTGACAGGACAAGGAGGGATAAGTGAAATCATTTTAATATAATATCAATGTATGAGAAACCACAAAAGAAAGAAAACATTTTCTGGAAAATTCTGCATATGTATATATTGCATTGTATAGTCTTACAGACAAACTTATGTCAAATACATAATTTTAAATACTTTAAAACACTGATTTGAAGAGGACAACAAATTGATTTATCTCTTTTTGTACAGACATGGGAGTGTGATTTTTTTTTCCTTGTTGCTATAGTTTGGTATTCTTCAGGAAGAATATTCATATTCTTCAGCACTGCGGCGCCCAAAATCCATCCAGCCCATGTAGTCTCTGTCATTTATCCTGTGAGTAGGATCAATGCTCTGTACCCTGTTTCCCATAACTGAGAATCTTCCAGTGGAACCTAAGGAAAAAGTGTTTGGGAGAGCAGAGAGTAAGAGGACACATTTTCTGGGTTCGCCTCTGTTCTGATCTGGTTTGTAGTCATTATTGCAAATGTCTGCAATAGTTGAAATGGACCTAATACAGGCCACGTAACACTACTGTCACGTCATTGGGGAAAACATCGATAGAAACCTTATAGGTAATGTCCTGAAAGTGGCTTGGATTTTTTCAGTGCAAAATAAACAGATCATTTTCTACCTCCTGCTGCAGGAACATTCTGCTCCTGTCTGACAGGAGGGAATATGGACAGATTTTTTTCTTTTTCCTTCCTATTTTACTAGAGAAAGAGACCAAACCATTTCTCACTATTCCTATAAAGCCCCACGTTTGCTTGCTCGTACTGGGACAGCTGCTCTAGATGCAAAATAACTCTCCTTGAAAGCAGGCTCAAGCCTGAGACACCGCCGTCTTGTGTTGCTTAGAAAGACATAAACGTAAGTACAGGAGCTCTTACAGTGCGAATTCGGTAACAAGCAGGGTAGAGTTATTAATCCCAGGTTTTGTGGAAAAGTGGGAATAGTCCTGAAATGGAGAAGGTTGTGTCTGGAATTCACAGTTAGAGATACCTATTGCTGGAATTATACAGGACTTTTTACAATGTCAGCGCTTTTTTCATTGCTTATCCAAAGCCTTCATAATTTTTTTTACAGCAGGGTTGGATGCTGATTTCTGATTTTGCCTTATCCATTCTGTATGCCTTGCTTAAGGCATCAAAGAGATGCAAACTATTTGCAAGGAGAACTTATGCTTTAAAGAAAGGGCTGCAATCCTCTGTTTTCTCATCATCATATGATGTAACTAAAAAATACAGGGAAAGGTGAATTACTTCTCCCTGTACTCCCTGAAAACCGATGAAATTGATATATACCAATAGTTAGATGGAGTTAAGCTTTGAGTGAGGAAGGAACAGATTTAATACATTAGTATTCAACACAGAATGAGGCTTGAGGAATACTTGAATTGATCAAAAAGGAAAAGGAGCCCAAATTAAATCCCATATATCCAAATCTACAAAATTGCCTTGCTTACAGTTTCTTGTGTTTTGAAGAAACCCTTGGTGGCTCTGTGCTTTTATATTTCAAGATCTTCCTTATGTAATTCTTTATAATGACCATGAGCTAGTGAAACAAAAAAGCAACTGCACTGCTTTGTTAGGGGTTGCAAGGAGTTGAAGGTACACACACAGAAAAAAAAGCCATGTTTAAGACATTTGCCTAGAACAAAATGACAAAAAAATTAATTTTCCCTAGAATAGAATGTCTATCATTAAATGCTCAAACCCCATGAAGCTCACATTCGTAATTCGAAAAGTGTAATGAAGTTAATGACAATGGCTCCTTAGCACCACAACCAGGCAGGGCTCAGGCAGCACGGAACCATCACTCAGATGTTGGTGCTTAAGAGACTTCTGAGCCTGCTGTGGCTTGTGGGCTGTAAAGGCTCCCCTGGTGCCACTACTCTCTGGCCTCTCAAGGGCTCCTTAGGGGACATTAGATGTGCCTGTCACTGGCTTGAGAGCTACAACATCTCTTCTACACGGTGCCAGATTCAAGCTGAAAGCCTGCAGATGAACATAATTGAAAGCTTGGGTCACAAATTTCCTAACAGCACCTTAATTATCTTTCCTCAACCCACCAGAGATGTCGTGTGGGTATTGCAGAATCGGTGTATGACAAACATATTCATAATTGTAGTGGTTCAGCTGCAAGGCTGCCATCAATCCCTAAGCCCTTGAGAGAGCTTAACTCTCTCACTGTTTTTAACTGGACATACTTTACAAAACCAGCCTTTCTATTAATCATGAGGGCAAACGCCACTACTGGTGACTGCTAACACTAACAAAAGCCCAGACTCCCTTTCCCCCTGGATGGAATTTTCCAGTGAGTATTATGGTTTAGAAGTGTATTAAGGGTATTAAGGTTAGAAGTGACTAATACAGTAGATGTGAGTGTTCTGCAGAGATTTCTGAAGTACTGCCCAGAGTCTTCACATTAAATAAGAATATAATGTTTTGATGGGAACACTATATGTATATTATAAATTAAGTAAATACTGTTTGTCTCATGAATCTTCTCTCCTGTAACCAGCAACTACATCTACAAACTAGACTTCAACTAGCCTAGTCACATCACAAGAATCTCATTACCTGCTTCCAGACCCTTTTTACAGTTAATTATATATGTCAGTAACACATATGCAGGAAATTGTCCCTCATATTAATATTTACAGAAAAAGACATCTTAAATCCAAAGGGGGTTTTCTTGTTTTTTCTGGTTAGTGTATTTGGAAATGTCAGCCACGCATTTAAGGGAATATAATGGATACATAAACTAGAATGAGGAGTTCAGTTTCCATGTGGGTGGGCAATAATGACTACACTCGGGAAAGGTAACAAGCATTCTGCTTTACAGACTCCTACGATAACATTCTTATTCAATAACAGCCTTAAGTGTAGCACTGAATTTTGGAATTACATATCTGAATTGTCTTTCCATTAAACTGTATGAACAGCTAGAAAAAGTTCCTTAATGGATATCGTGCAAATTGCTAACGTGAGATGAAATCTTTCAGGCACTATTGAAAGTGATTCATTTTTCTGTTGTTTCTAATTCGGCTGTGTTCTGAGTACACATAGGAACTGGCATGGCTGCATATGTAATGCACAAAAACACATGTGGCATCTCCTAATTGCAGACCACCATCACAGATAAGCATAGGACTTGCCTAGCATAGAGCAGGGAAGCTGTCAAGAGGGGAGCGTTAAATGGTCTGCATTACGTGGAGAAAACTCTCACTTTATATAAGTGACCTTTATCCTAAGCACAGTCTGGGGCTGGGTGTGAATTAATTTCTCAATGTCTGTATGCCCAGGTAATCCTAATCCTAATTACTGCCTTCCCCTGAAGCCCTCTTTCCTTCTTCGATGTCTTTTTTTCTGTATAGTACAGGGCACAGGCTGGAGTGAGGCTTTCATGAGTAAACAAAATTTCTGTAGTGGCTCTCACTGAGGTTGGCAGCCAAAAGGCCACAGCAATTAGGCTGCCCATGGTGTTACTCTATTGAGACACAGAGCAGCATGGAGATGAGACAGCTCAAAAGGAAAAATGTTTTCTTGGGGAAGTTTCAGTGGTCAATGATTTTGAGCCATCATTTTTACTGGTAGCACAGATGGCATGCTTTTCTGTCAATGTAAAATATATTCTGTAAGGTGTCAACAGGGATAGCTTTACTCTTTCTCTTATGTAATACAATTGTTTCCTCAAGTGGCTAATAAATCTCATTATAAGAATGCTCTGTAATCCCATTGCTCTACTGATTCTTCATGTCCTTGTTACACTGTGCCATGGTGGTTTTAAGTAACAGCGAGATTGTGTTCCCAGGCTCCCCGAGACCAAAAACCTACCAGGAATTGATGTATGTTGAAGCAAATATGCTTTTACTTATCATTGCTTTTAATTATTGCACTAATAAATGCAAACTCCGTGTTTTGAAAGCTTTCATGCTATTGTAATTTCCTCTGGGAACAAATATATGAAAAATCCAGTACTCAGAATATTTCCCTAGTACAGGTATTTCCGACTGAGGTGAGGCTAGCCATTTGGTCTGCATTTATCCTCAGAAAAGTTTTCCTGCTCTTCTAACTTTAAAAGAAGGAGGGAGGATTTTAACTAAATGAAAAACTTTAAAGAAAATGTAATTGCTTCATCTGAGATACAACATACTGAAAATATCACCAAAATAATAAGACAATGAAATAAAAAATAACAGCTGGACTATAACCTGACAGGTAGGTGACATTTTCTCCAGTTATCTTTACATGACTCTCAGAGGCTGCTACAAAGAAATCCTTTTTATGGGAGGGGTTTGGGAGAGAGCACTTGGAATGCTCTCTACTTTAGAAATAAGCAGACAAAATCTAAATCCTGTCTTCTCTAGGAGTTCATGTTAGATGATGAGAGGGTTATCTCAACTCCTAGGTCCCCCTGCAGGAATTCCCACTGGCACAGAGGCAGGCTATAAGCAGTACCTTTTCTGGCTTGCTGGAGATACTTGGCCAGCAAAGCGCCGATGTTGGCTCTTTGGTCACTGCTGCCATCCAGCCGTGGCAGGGATTTCAGGGGCCCAGCAGACGACGGCGCGCGGATGTTCCGGTGGGGTTCTGTCAGGCTCTGCTCCAGCTCAGCAGGCAGAGGATTCCCATTGTGCGAGCCCAGGGTTTGCTGTCCGAAGGAGCTCACTGAGAGCACAGCAAGGAACACACAGATGCATATCCCGCTGTACATTGCTGGGGAGAAAAGCAACAGTGGGCTGTTACATGGCCAGATGTACTACATTCTGTGCAGTCCCTAACCCCATCTTCCACTGGGGATGCTGGCTTCTGAGCAAACCAGGCTTGTGTTGGGTTTTTTTTAATGTAGGTATCTGTGGGATCTGTCTTAAGTTGGAAAACTCGTATGTGAATAGCTAAATATCCTTGATAAAGAGGAAGGTACAGGTAATTAATTTCGTTTCTTCCAGCCCAGTATGTGCTGTATCTCCCTGCTCTACTCAATTCTTACTTGCTTTTCTTTTTTTGGAAGCTGTATTTCATAAAAACTTAAGGGACGTGATTCCATCTCCGTGAAAAAAGTCGTGATTCAAACATTTCAGTATTTTGCTGTTGCACTAAACCCTGCTGTTATTACAGATATTCAGTTTTGACAAGTTCTATGAAGACTCTTTATTCTGCCAACCTCCATTGATTTGAACTTTAGTGTTCAAGAGGTTTCATCTCATCATACACAAAAAGAAAAAACCAAGAACTTGTCCCAGTGAAAAAAAACCCAAAATCTAACACTACTCCCCCAAAGCATTTGATCTAATAGCTGGAGTGGTAAAAGCTGTTTAGTTAAAAGCTGTAAGAAATAAAGTGCAACTTAATAATCTTCTTCATATTAAATGGAGAATTTAGATTTCTACTGCTTCCTTTAATGTGTACCAAGAAAAACAATGTTAGTTTACTAAATCGTTTTATCACATAAGCTGAAATAGTATTTCTTCCTGGTAACAGAGAAATTACTCTCAATTCTTAGAAGAAACAACCTACCAAGTACTTCATGCTATGGGAGTAATTTTCACTTATAAATATCCATGAATTATCTCAGCTACGTGAGATTTTTTTGAACCTCTTAAGTTCTTCAACAGTACACTTAACCTTTTAGTTTTAAAAGGGGATACAATTAAGTTTATTTGCCCAACATATACATTAGATTGAAATAATTCACAGTATATAAGACATGGGGGTTTAAAAATATTCTTAAGAGATGAATGAAGAAAGTTGAAATGTCACTCCAGCGTGGTTATTGGTGATGTACCCATCTAGGTTTGGGTACTCAGAAACCGAAGGTGCATTGCATCCTTTCAGCTGTCCCGGGTCCTGTATTTTTTACACAGACACATAAATGGATATATCTATATCTATATCTATATATATATGTACACATCTAAGTATTCATGTCCTCGCTACGGTTTCCAAATCCAGCATCTCACCACTGCTGGCCGGTTCCTTTCCCAGTGGAGGGGAGCCCCGCTCGCTGCTCCCCGCATCCCGCACCCCGCGCTGGGGTCCGCCCGGCTGCCCGCGCTCGTCGGGAGCGGCAGGAATTATTCCTCCCCGGCGGGAAGCGTTTCCTCCGGCGCAGAGCGGGATGCCCTCCGAGTCGCCGCACAGGTATGCGCCAGGCATCCCCCTTTCCTTTGCCTCCCCACTCTCAGCAGTGGTGCCGTCAGAAGCGGGTGACAGGTGCTCCCTACCTTTCCGCTGCGCTTTTCCAAGGTCCCACTCGAGTTGGGAGCGGTGAGTCCCGTGTGTGCCCAAGCAGGGAAGTCGGGGGAGACTCAGCTTCGGCCCCTTAAATAGCGGCGGGCACCGCGGCGGTGTTTACACATCTCTGACGCAGCCGGGGCCCCCGCCCGCTCAGGCGCCCGCTGCCGCCTCCCCCCGCCCCGGGGACGGGCACCGGGGGTGTGTGCCCTTCACGGGGGGAGCGGGGCTCCTTCCCGCCCTCCTTCCCTCCCTGCCGCCGGCCGGCGCCGCGGTGCCGCTGCTTCCGGAGGTGTGCGGGCTCCGCGGGGCTGGCCGTGCCCCAAGCCCGGCCCCCGACGGGCGCTCCCGGCTCTCTCCGGAGGGCAGCGCTTGGCTGGGTAGGAGGAAGCTGGAAGCCTCGGGTGGCTTGCAGCTGGGCAATTAAATGCTCCTGACTGGGGGTATGCCCACACCTCCCGCCCCGGCGAGAGGCTCCAGGTGCCCTCAGCATCGGCAGCTCCGGCCGTCGGGAGTCGCCCGCAGGAGGGAGGGCTCTCCCTGGCCGCGCGGTGCGGGGTCTGGGGCGTTGGGTTCCACTCTCTGCTGCCTCCTGTGACCTGAGCCCGGGGGCACGAATGCCTCCATCCTCCCCTTCCTCTCCTAGGCTCTCCCGAACATCTGCTCGGGAAGACGGGACACTAATTTTTTTTAAAAAAGCGAAGCGAAGTATAAAGCCATGGCCGATCCCCCTAGAAAGACATAGATGGACACGTTTTCGGCGTGGGTTCTCCCTCACTGACCACAGAACTACCAGAGTTTCCCCGGCCGCTGCAGGGACCGCTGCCCCTTCCCGCGCCCTCGGCCGGGCCGGTGCTGCCCTGAGGCGATGCCGGCCAGGTGTCCGCAGCAGCCTCGGACACTCTCCCCCCCCTCCCGCCTCCTGCTTTTCGGGGGACGGAGGAAGTGACCTCAAGCTCGGGCCGCCTGGGCTGCCACTCCGATGCATCAGAGAGACGGGCAGGGCCGGCTGGGGCAGCCGTGCCGTACCCTCCGAAACTCTCCGCAGCTCATCCCCCGGGAGCAGCCGCTCCTCGGACCCAGCGCTGGGCTCAGGCGTCGTTGTGCCGAATCTGTGTCTTAAAGTTTACAATTTGGAGGCAAGCGAGTGCGCAGGTTGCTTTTCCCTCTCCGGGAAGGGAGCTGGGCAGCCCGAGGGTCCCCCGGGAGCCGCCTGCGCTACACGGACCGTGCGGGGGTGCGGAGCGCCGGCCGGGGCCGTGCCCAAGCGGCAGCNTTAACTCAGGGCTCCTGGAGGGGAACTGCGCTGCTTCCCCATCCTGTTCCCCCCCCGGTCTGCCTCACATCGCCCCGCGCAGCCCCCGCGCCCCTCCCGCCGCGGCCCGCAGAGGGCGCCGCGGCCCCGCGCCCCGGCGAGATCCAGTGGCACGAGGGAGAGAGATCCACGGAAAAGTCGCGAAATCCCTTGGCAGGAGGGTGCCACGTGGCGTGCGAGGGGGGAAGAGCCAACCTGCCGTCACCTTCTCAGCGCGGGGGAGCCCTGGCTGCCGGTACCCAGCGGTGCCCGAGGTGAGGCGCCGGTGTTGATGGAGCGGGACGGGCGGGAGAGGGATGCCGTGGCTCCCGCGTCCCGCCGCCCTGGTGGTGCGAGGCTCGGAGGTGGCGGGGATGGCGGCGGACCAACTCTCTCGACGCCTCCCAGCTGCTGACAGGGTGTTGCCGAGCGGGATACGGCACCTGAGCTGCGGGCTGCCTTTCGTCTCCCACATCGGCGCTGGCATAGGGCAGAGTCGTCATCCCGAGGTGGCTAAAAAAAAAGCAAAATCAAAACCTCCTTTGAAAAGAGAAAAGTAAGTCGAAGCAGATTGCCAGGGAAAGGAACAGCCCTGAAATTATTCCAGCAATACCTGTCCAATGGCTCTGTCTGTCTCTGGAAAAAAACCCAGTAATATTCCAGATAATTCAATTTCACTACTTTGGCTCAGCGGGAAAAATACTCACTGCTATTAGACAATTAAATAGTCGACTCTGAATTGAACTGTAGGTGTCTGGGAAGAGTATCACAGACTTTCTGGGAAGGTACAATAATTCTGGTAGAGTCACATCAAGCCCGCTGTAGATAATGAGTTCCCAAGGGACCAGCTCAAAGCTTAACAGACGAGAAAGAGAGTGCTTGCTAATATATGCTCATGCATAATTCATATCAGATAGATATAAATGCAGGCATTTAAGTCTGACATATTAGCCTGGTTGAACAAATATGCGCTACATTTACGTTGAGCTGATTTGGGCTATCTCTTCACTTATAAATATATCCAGGTTTGGACAAATGGAGTGAAAATGTGTGTGTGTGTGTGTGTGCGTGTGCATATGTGTGACAATCAAACTCCCCAGCTATGCTCACAAACAGGCAGAAAGGCAATGTCATACAAAATGGAATAAAGAAAACAGGAATTATGTCAAGTTATTAAAGTCAGCAGTGCTGCACTATCTATAGCCTCGGTAATAGACTTTTGAATACAGGATTTTCCTAATTGAATTCCTTAATACCTGTATGTACAGTCCTTGGTGATTATTTTCTGACTTACTCATGTTTTCTTCAGTGAAAGTTTGAAGTTGTAGGAAAGTTTCAGTCCTCAGTAAATACATGTTAATTAATGACATTTTAGAACTGTTTTGAGCAGAGATAAAAGACCAGAAAGCCTGTTCAGCATGAGCAAATATGACAGCAGGACTCCGAGGTGAGTTGCCTGCAGAAACTCAGACTACGTATTACTTTACCTATTGGTGTGGCACAAAAGGAAAGAATTGGGATTTAATTTGCAGTGATCTCTATATTCCAGGTCCAGTGCTTTTCTCAGGTGCTGGGCCTAGGCGTGTGCCATGGATTGTAGCGTGTCAACCACACAGGGCCTTGTGCCACCATCACAGGTGGGGTGAGACAGAGGCTGCTCTAACACAAGACTTCAGCCATAGATCACCAGGAGGGAAAGTGCTTTGACTGCACCAGAGCTTGAGCGATATTGTAAGAATCCAAGTATATATGCAAAACAAATTTAAACCTAAAGTGAACCCTGCAATGCAGTAAATGCTAATATAGATACATCCCTGAGGAGGAAGCTGAAAGATGCTATAGTCTAGATACTGCAGGCTTTTAAAAATTTGTTTTCTGGCAAGAGTATGTTAAAAAATTTGAGTTCCTCTAACCTTTCCCTCTGACAATCAAGACACCTCTATCATCAATTGTTTTCTCTATTTATCTGCCAAAGGTTTTCTCCTGTTCAGCTGAGGTGGCAAAAGAGAGTGTATGGCTGAACATTAACTCTAGCAGTGTATACTGCCAAGTGTAAGTATACTGGGATATTAGACCGTGAGGGACAAAGCCAGGTGCATATCCTGTGGGACCAGGTGGCTTCATGCCCAGGTGCCTCACAAGAAAAGCATTCTTTTGTTTCTAAGAATTATTTTTTTTTCCTGATTACCACTATTCAGGGGTTTATAACTTTCATCTGGACCCTGAAACTTATGGGTAATATTCTTTGCTATATTGGGTCAAATTAATGTAGGTGGATTTTTTTGTTTAGGTTTTTTTTTATGTGAAGCTGATGGAGTGTCACTCTGGAGGATTACAACGAAGCAGGAATAATTGGCAGAGGATAGCAGGGAAGGGAATGGTATAGTTTTCTGGAACTAACAGACAAATTAGTGAACAGATTATTAGGACCAACTGCAGTGGTAAAATGGAATATATTTTAAGACAGCACATTGTTCTGCTGCTATTTTTCAGACATTACATTTTTTGGTATTTTGTTTTTCCAAATATTTTTAATTTTAATTCAGTAATTTCTATCTAAATGCTTTCATGTTAGTCTCTTTTCTCTGAATTTTCATCTCACTTGAGAGGAAGGTAAACTCTGCTAGGAGTCAACTCAAAAACTAGGTGAGAAACTTTGGTTTTGGGCAAGTGAACAGCAGTAAGGGATCTGGGTCCTCTGCGTGAAGAGTTCTGACCTGCTTTCCCAGAGCAGTACCTCAAACTAATATATTAGTCCCTGTCTAATACACCTAAAGAAGGGTTCGGTAGAAGCAGACCAGCAGAGCTGGTGCTGAGGGTGTTTGAACACTCACAGACTGCTCTGCGGTGGAAACAAAAGAACAACAAGAATCATAAAATGGTTTGTGTTGGAAGGGACCTTAAAGATCATACAGTTCCAACACTCCTGCTCTGGGCAGGGACACCTTCCACTACACCAGGTTGTTCAGAGGCCCATCCAGCCTGGCATTGTACAACTTAAGAGTGGGGCAGCCACAGCTTCTCTGGGCAACCTGTGCCAGTGCCTCACCACCCTCACAGTTAAGAAGTCTGTTTAAAAAGTGTCCTCCTGGTATGGACTATGTGCACTAACGCAAATTCACGGAGTGTCTTAGAATTACCCACTATCCTGCAGCTGTCTGAAGAAAAATAAGAGGAAAAATCCCTTTTCCCAAGAGAAAGATTGGATTGTTTGGAAAATCAGATTTCAATCTGTGTCCTGTGAAATTCAGGCAGTTGGTATGTAAGCTCCCTAAAGATCTACTGGAAAATTTATTCATATGATATCTTCAAATTTCATTCCCTCTGGTTTCAAGAAGGTATGGTGAAGTGGAATAGAGAAAAATCCAGTCACTTTCTATAAGACCACCCAATCCCAAATCACTTGCTTTTCCATGTGTTTTTTGTGTGTTTGTTTGTTTTCCTCTCTGACAGACCAAATTGATTTACTGTGGGAATTTGCTATATGTATCTTCCAAACTGACCTCAGTATAGAGGCTTTAGTGCAAGCTGAAAACTAGAAAAGGAAATCAATGTGCTAGATAAAAATAACAAAGATATGCGAAGGGCCTGTTGCTGGCAAATTCTCTGTGATTTCAGCAAAACTTTGAGAGTTATGTTGGAGCTTCTCTTGCTTGTTGTTAACTCAGATGTATGTCATGCATCTCAGGAGAGTCCTTGGCCTTCTTCAGAGAAGTTTCTAACAGACCTTGAGTCCTCTGCCATTCAGACTTGAAGTACCTACTTCATCAGATTTTTTTTTTTTAGCAAGCAGCTGTGATATCATTCTTGTCTATGAAACTAAAATACATATTCACAGGTACTGGAGTCTGATGGGATTGTTTACAGTTTTAGGCAATTATACTTTATTCCATAATTAAGATTTCCTTTCATGTTTATGTAAGAGAAACCAGTTCAACACACTTCAATATACATATTAGTTAACTTATTATAAAAATAGACTACTACAGGAAGGAAATACTTTGTACCTTTTGTACCTTTCAAAATACTTTGTGCTTTTCATACATGGTCTCCACCTCTCTGCCTGGACCTGGACAAAATTGTCTTTTCCACTGTGTGGAATTTACAGAATGCTGTAGGAGACACTGTTTGCTCCACATTACTCTCCTTGCAAAGGGGAATGTTTGACTAATCAAGTTTGTCAAACAATTTAAAACCCAAAAAAGGAAGTCCTATAAATAAGTACAATGTTTTAGCGTCTTGTCTTCCAAACGTTTGCACATTTTCATCTATGTTAAAACTAGAATCAGGACTTAAGAACAGCAAAGTAACTTGACATTGGACAGACTGAACAGCCAATAAGGGCTTTTTACTGTCCTTTGCAAGACATAGTGTTTCTGTTTGGTATGTAAGTAGATAGGACAGCTGGAGTCTTGTTATTTCACTTCTGCTGTTAAATTATACTTCGTAATATGGAAGCAAATTGAATTAACCTGGATGCAAAATATTAATTGTTATTCTGACAATTCCTATTTAAATAGAAATGCCAGGAACATCCATGGAAGGTAAGTGTTACATAGTTGTTTTGATTGGCTAGAATGGAATAAAAAAATAACACTGTTCTTTGGACACCAACTCTGATTGCCTTGCAGCGAGCTGAAGAAGGGGATTTGATATAAGAGTGCTGTAAAGAAGATACTTAGAAGTCCTAGAAATTGCCCACTGGATGAAGCCAATATTCCCCACTTTTGACATGGCTTCTCTAACACTGATTGCCCAGCAATATCTCTTGGATGTAGTAAAGGAGGGTTACATGTTGTACGCCATGTCCAACACTTACTTACTTGTGCCCATGTTCAGAAAAGCCTACCTCTGTGACCACCATATCATAATTATAGCCTCCAGGAGGTCAAATTGCTTCAACCTGTCCAACATCTTCAGATGCTGAAGAAAAGGAAACAGTTAACTCAGAGCTCTTAAAAAATCTCCATATTGTCCCTTAGTGAGTGAGTCTTCCCTGAAAAAAGAAGACAAAACACTTCCAAACTGAGATTTTTTTTTTCTGAATTATTAGGTATAAATGTATTTTGAAAGCACTGGGGACTAAGAACAGGTATTGATGTGTTCCTTGATGAACCTAAAGGTCTTTTTCAACCTTAATGATCCTATGGATCTACAATAGGCAAGAATTATCACCCAGACAGAACAACTAAAGCTAAGGGGAATGATTCTTTGGAAGCAGGCAAACTTTGATGTACACTGCTTACTATTAGGAGCAGCCTGCAGGAGCTGAGCTGAGCTAAGGGGGTCAGGCACCTGCTCCAATTTGTGTCTGAGAGAAGAAGACTGGGTGTCCTGTAGTGTAGCCATCAAGCCTTTGTCCTGGTCTGACTGGCGGTGGTGGTTGCCTGCATGGTGATGTACGTTCCACACTTTATTTTTTGAGATTCAGTGACATGCTCTACGCATGGCTGCTGACATGATTGCTGGGGTTCTCAGTGTGAGGAAGCAGTTCTTTGGGAGATAATGCCAGTGGGAGGACAGTGATGCAGATGCTTTATAACCATCAACCTCGTAAGAGCTGTACACATCTTTGTCTTGTTCTGGCAGCACAATCCTCTTCTTTTTCTGGCAGCACAATCTCTTGTTCTGGCAGTATAACAGAGCATCCACTGTTTGGATGTACGTAGGCTCTGTTAAGTGGTTGTTGGCTGCTTGGTCAGGATAATCCATATCTGAAATGCTCATCCATGCCAGTGTAGTGCTGGATCTGATGATGCTCTTGTTGAACGTGCCACCGACTGCAGTAGTTGAGCTGGCATTGTGTGACATCCTCATAAAAGAGTTCAGGTCATGAACAACATGCTCTCAGATCCGTATTTCCAGGAAAATTGTGTTAAATCTCTTCAGGCTTGGTGAGGAGCAAAGATTTCAAGTGGGTTACTAGTCTATCAGAAAACAGTCTATCATCTCCAGCCATAAATAATACAATGATGAACTGTTTGATCAAAACATTTTAAAGTAGAATCAGTCACCACGTCCAAGGACACTTCTGAACATAAAGCCCACACTTCACATCAATGAATGGCTAATGCTTTAGATATATTTTAACATAACAGAGAGATAACCTCAGGTTCGTTTGTTGTTTTTTGTCTAAAAAAACTCTTTGCTCTTGTGAGTTTGAGTCACTATCCTGAATAATTTCAAAGACAATCCTTTAATCTTTAAAAAATGCTATTAATATAATTGCTAGAATTGCACAATAAAATTGAAATGTAGATCTTCATGTATTAATTTTTTGTATTTGTAAGCAAGAATAATTCCTGAATATTTATTTTCTGGTGAATTTTTATTCACTTGTTTGTGTTTTCATTGCTAACCAAAACAAAGAGCAAAGAACTTTTCATAAGACTAATAAAATCCGATTGATTGTGTTTCATGACAATCATTCTCCTGCTAGAAAGAGAAAATATAGAATATTTTTTGGTACAAATTCATTATTTATGATTTACCTTGATTTTCATTATTTTTATATTGCTTTCCTTGACTGTGATATTCAACAGTGAACAGCGTTTCAGTTCAAGCGCCCAAGCGTGGCTCGAACATATTACAGTTCTTCAGCAATGCTGCAGTTCAGGTGAGTTATACTTTTCTTATCTCTGTGAAATATGTCCGCAGGAGCTTTCCACCAAGAGAGAAAAAAGAGCCTGGCAAAAGTCTGTGTGGTGTTCCTCAATGGAGTTGATGACCAGAGCAGCGTGACTGACGCCTTCTGTACCACCTGCCTTGTCAGGATAGCAGCAACCACAGATCTTTCCAGACTGTGCTGTGGAGCGTGGAGTAGTCAGATTTCATGCCACACTCTTTTTTTGGGTATCTCTAACATAATTTGCACATAAAATTTGACCATATTTTGATTAAGGGCCAAATCCTGCTCCTTCAGAACACGGGCAAATTGCAATTATTCATTGAGGCTAAGTGAGGTATATATATGTGTGTGTGGGAGGTCAGGAAGGCAGTAATGGAGGTGTCGTTGGCATCATGTTTTCTTTCCAGTCCATGAGAGCACTCTTGCCACTGATTCTTTCCTCATCCTTTTCTTTTTTTATCTTAAGCTGAACACTGGTATATATGTTTTTTCCATGCCAAAATTGATTTTCATTTTCACAGAGAGTAGAAGATACTTCATATTCAAATGCACTGCAGAAGGGTTATAGAATTGAGAGCCTTGCAAGAGCTTTTTTTGCTATTTCACAGAATTTTTAGGGTTGAAAGGGACCTCTGGAGATATCTGGTGCAACCCCCCTGTCAAGGCAGGGTCACCTTGAGCAGGTGGCACAGGAACACATCTGGAAGGGTTTTGCATGTTTCCGGAAAGGGAGACTCCACTCCCTCTCTGGGAAGCCTGTTCAGTGCTCTGCCATTCTCTATGTAAAGAAGATCTTCCTCATGTTGAGGTGAAACTTCTTGTGGTTTAGTTCATGTCCACTGCTCCTTGTCCTGTTGCTGGGCACCACTGAAAGAAGTCTGACACCATCTTCTTGGCACTCACCTTTAAGATATTCATATGTATGAATGAGATCCCATCTCAGTCTGCTCTTCTCCAGACTGAACAGCCCCAGCTCCTGCAGTCTCTCCTCATAAGAGAGATGCTCCAGTCCCCTAGTCATCCTCCACTAGACTCCCTCCAGTAGCTCCTTGTCTTTCTTGTATTGAGGAGCCCAGAACTGGACACAGCACTCAGATGAGACCCCACTAGCGCCGAGCAGACAGCCTCTGCATTGTCTGGCACTAAATATTTTGTTCGAAACAAAAAGAAAAGAAAAATCCTCAACTGGACTTTACTGAATTAGTAGTTTGCCTTGTTGAGGCCTGCTGCAATGTGGCTAGAGTAAGTTATTTTAAAGAATGCCCTAGTGGAGCACAGGCCCACAAGCCATTTGTTGCAGTGATGTAGACATGTTGAAGCTCTGATGCTGGTGGTTAAGCGAAGATGGATCTGAGGCTTCTGAATCTTCATTCTTGAAAATTTTTGCCTGATTTGGTTTATCACATTGTAAAAAATTACAAATAGATCTAACCTAAATCACTACCTCTGTAGGCATTCTTAAATTTGGAGGTGTTTTAAATGCTGACAAGGTTTCAGCATACTTTATGAGAAGATGCACACAAACCTTGAGTGTGAATAACAGGTATTCCAAAAGTGAGTAAGATTTTTGCAGTGTGGCTACATTGTCTCTGAAGCGGTTTACACAGTGGAATAGTAGTGTTGGCTCTGCTTTATGCCTTAGCCAGAAAACCAGAATACCAGAAAAAGTGTGGGACATTATTAACCTTGTTGTGTGCCTATGTTAGGGGTAGTACTGCAGTCCATCATTGTCTGCTATTATAAAAGTTTTGCTGGGCTTTTAGCTGTATCTCTTCTTCTCTGTACCTGGGGACAATTATTGTTAAGATGGATTTAGGATGTTTTCTTCCAAGTACAAAATCGTTCAAGAAAACAAACATTCAATATTCAGAAGACAGACCCATAGACAGAAGAAACTGAAAAACACCCTCCTAACAGTAATAACTCCTTGGGAAGATAGATGTGGTGTACATAGTATCATGCATTATGCATTTTGTCTAATATACTGCTGAATAACAGGGCAGAGAATCGATAGGTGTTTTTGTTATGCCTTTTTAGGGACAAACAGAATCATATGTCCTAGTCAACTACTTGTCTGTAAGACTTTACACTGCAAGGCATATCCACTCAAATGCATTTCTTATAAGGCCACTGAAAGCTGTAACCCTTGCAGGAGTCCCTGGAAAGATTTGAGCACCTCTGAATATGGGGCCGTGAGCCACAGGACAGAATCTCTGAATTATCCATGCTCACAGTGGCTCTAGTGCATTTTCACACAGCTCTTTGCTGGAGAGCTCTTATTTCCCCCCTGCCTTTTACAAAACCAAATATTGTGTTTGTTTAATTTTTAATATTTTTCATAGTTCTTTGACTTGCTTCTTAACTTTATTAAAAGCGGGCTAATTAGAGGGAAAATATCGCGTACATTGATATCATTATCTAACACATTGACTAAGTGGAGAGAAATGAAGGAAGATCTTTATAGATGAGTTTGGTGTTTCTTGCTAGCCCAAGGATGATGAAACCATCTGGGGCTCATCTTTTTCTCACAGAAAAGTAATGAATTTTCTTCTTTTAATAATGCATAGTTATTTTCTGTCAATCACTAGTAATCTGCTTTGTCCCTGGTACAGACTACTGAACATAACACTGGACAGTGCTCTCCATCCTTAGCTTGATACGCCTGGAATTACTTGTTAGTCAAAGCTTAAGAAGAATGGGTATCACTGCCACATCCAGGCTGTACACAACTTCTGCACATACAAATTTGCACAACCTCTGCCATTTGAGTTTCCATTTCCTACTGTGCTTCAAAATGTGCTCTTGGCTTCTTGGCTTTGAGATGAAGTCCAGAGATAGGAGCTGGGAAAGGACTGTAGCTGCCAAGCTACAGAAGACACCTGTCTGCCACTTCTGAGAAGGAAAAGATTTAAAAGGCACCGTTGTCGTTTTGCATTACATTGTTCATATGCTCAAATGAACACAATGCTGACTTCACGTGGCTCTCTACTCTTTCTGGTCGCTGCAGACTGCTTCCTTTGCAATCTCCATATGAAGATAGCCATCTCACTGAGAAATGTAGGTTCTTCTCTAGAAACCAGTAACCTTTTCTCAAACAATATTCTGAGGCATCTTTTTGAGTTACCCAAGTCAGTCGTTACTGGATTGAACACTCCATACTAGGCTGGAGTCAACAGATGATAACAGGGCAAGTTTAAAGTTCAGCTAAAACAAGATTTGTTGCTCTCCCTTCCACACAGGCATTTTGCTCTGCTTAATTTGGGATTTGCCTGGATTAGATAGAAAAATGATTCTTTTTTCTGTGACAGGATATGAATGACTGGACATGATAAATAATGAAATCGCTTGTAATTGCATCTACATGAATATTTCATATTCTTAGAGGTGTGAATTTGTGCCATGTCTGAGAATGCTCTGAAGTATCTGACAAAATGTAATTGTTCGTGTTTGCTCCATCCCTCTCATACTGACGACACAAGTCCTTGGCTGCTGGAGATCACAGCATTTTTCAAAAGTTCAGTGTGACTACAACCACATGGAAAGCCAAGGAACAGGCTGTGAATCTTCACCCTTTTGTTGCAAATTCTGTAACAGTGGAAGTGGAAGGAAGTGAGTTAAATTGGTCTTGTCTTTCACTTTGGAAGTCTGCTTTACTCTTTTATAATATTCATATAGGGAGTGGCTGCAACAGAGGCTAGATGTGAACCCCAGCTGGCAAGCAATGTGCCAGGAATTTCACAGTGCAGATATACTCTGAGACTGAGAGATAAGGAGCTACTGCTAGGTGAGTTTTCAACCCAAAATGGGTAAAAGCACTTTTTTCAGCAGTTACTTTTCGAGTAACTGGAAAATCAGATATAGATCACAGGTATGGATTTGACCATGAAATGGAGATACTTCTCATCTTCAGGGAAGGGACAATGGAGAAACAGGAATGTTAAAGTGGTGTTTGAGAAGGTAGATTTCAGTTATATTTGGGAATTCATGGAGTGTTTTGTGAGGGTCAGATCTGAAAGAAAAATGAGATGAAGTTAGATCACAACTCTTTGGTGGATTACTATTAAGGGTACAGTGGAGAAACAAGTGTGGAAATAAACCAGCCTGTCTAAATTGTAAGTTCTTCACTGACCTTTAACACAAGGAATAAAAATAGAGAATTTGGAGTGCCGGTCAGAGAGCTGGGACAAGTCGCAAGTACAACATGAGTAGGCAGAGATAAAGGTATCAAAAGGGTCAGTGAACAGAATGTGATGCATTTAATGAGAGATATGAAAAGTAACTGGAAATCACTTGAAAAGTACATTAATTATAAGACAAAGAGCAAGAAAAGTTTGTACACGACTGACTCTGAGCATAAATATGTTAAAAGTTTAAAATATGTTAAAATGTTTCTTTTGTACCAGTCTTCACTTGCAGCTCAATATCAATCCTTCACAATTAATACTAACGACAACTGAAGACCATCTAGGCCTTTAAGGGGGTACACCAGGCCAGACCATCTCAGATGAGCCCTGATATTTTAAGACTGTCGGCAAGTTTTGCCTCTGTTGAACAGCTGACCAAAGCTATTTCAGTAATCTTGAAGGTTCATGAATGACAGAGGATATACCAGATGACTGAAACAAAACTAAATGTAGTGCTTCTCTTGCTGGAGGACAAGAAGAGTTGCAAATTTATAGTGTAACTTTAATTCCCAGAACAAGCACTACTTCTGATAAAATTTTGTAAAAGCCTAGACAACAATGAGATGAATAAAAGCCTCCCCACTCTTGCCATCCCTCTGACTCCCTGCAAATGCAAGAAAAATAAGTCTAATTTAAAATGTGAAGACAGGACCTGACTCTACACAAGTCAACACTTGGTTGCAGCAAGACATGTAATTCTGTTTTCTAGCAGAAAAGCTGAATTACAATTCTGTAAGCATCAGGGAAAGTTTCTGTAGTTTCAGATGTGGAAATTACTAGCATCTTATCCAACATGAATACCCAGCTGGCACTTCAAACAAGCTTCCAGGTCTGTCTTGTGTAAGTAGTAGTTTCTTGCTGGAGACCATCTTCCTTTCTTTGATTTTTATGTCTATTTCATATTAAGTATTGCCACCTTGGTTTTAAATGCAGAAAGAATTCCACACTCAGGAGCACATGTTTAGGTTTCTCTGCGTGCATGTGTGTGTGTGTATGTACAAAGAATACTGACGTGTATAAAGAGGAAATCTGCATTCACGTATTATCTGCTATTGAACAGAGGATGTGCCACCACGCCTGTAATCGATGTTTATTGGAGGAAGGAATAAATATTGCATCATGTTCCAGTCATTGATATAGCTCTCTCATTCTATTTAATAAGCAGAGGAGGTTTACAGGGTTTGCCCAGCCATTTCCCAAGATACCTTTTCTTTACTAGGCTTTGTCACAACGTTACTTTATTGCTTCTTGCTATGTTAAGGTCCTTCCTTGTATTGTCTGTTCTCTGACTGGAACACATTTGTCAGAAGATCAACTGCTATGATTTAATGAACCTGCAGGGAAACTGCTGCAGGAACAGTGATTTACAACAGCTGAATATCGGCTCTTATTCCTCACAAATTGCCGATGTCATTAATTATTAAGAAGTCAAGTTTAAAAAGAAAGTATCCATGACACAGACCGGAAAACCGCAGTAATTCTATTTCATAGAAAATGTGAAAAAAAAGGAGTTTAGCATGAAATGAAGGCAAGACATATAAAAGGAGACAAGATGATTATTTTAGAAGAGTGAGTATTCCAAATGATAAGAATAGCGAACAAAGCCATGATTTGGTCATATATATGAGATTTGAGAAACCTCTGGTTTTCGGCTTATGTTTCAAATCAAATACAATGGGATTGGAACTTTCTATCCATTCTCACTGAATGATGTAGCTGCAGAGTTATTTTGTTACTTTGTCCTTCTCCAGATTCCACCCTGGATCTCAAGCATTTTAATTAAAAGCAATGTTTCCATAAACGTCATTTTTGACAGAACAGCATTTTTCAGTGGGAAGCAACTAACTTCGTAAGTAGGAAGTAATTATCTCTACAATATAGTAATTATTTTTTGTGAGCTCTAATTGTATCTAAATCAGAGCTCATATAAATCTGGTTTGAAGCAGTGTATTTTTGCCCCAAAGCAAAAGAAAATTTGCACGAATCACCCAAACCCCTCGTTAGACTCCAGTCTCTTACCCAAATATCAAAATTAATTGTAAAAGGATTGATTACATCTTTGTGCACTGAACTCTTTTCATTGACCACTGAAAAGTAAAGCAGGATTTGTGTCCTTCCTGCATTGATGCAAATACAGATCTTCCCCTAGCCTGGTTTAATAAATATAGCTGTGAAAGGAATTTTCAAGGACATCTTTCCAATTTGTGTCTCAACTGAGTAATTTTCTTCTCCCTTTTTTTTGCAAGTAAAACTAAATGTAACTCGAAAAATTTCTTGTTGCACTTCATTGGTAGGTGACAAGATGCTGTTTGGGTACCAGATAAGTGAAGGGCAATGAGAAGGGGGCATCTGGTGTTCTCTAATGGCTGCAGTTTCTGGGCACTTTCCACTGGACTGCTCTAGTGCGGAAATAGGAATGTATTCCCACTTACCTATAATGAGAAGTAAGTGGAACTTACTTTCACATTCTCTTATTGAAAGAAGCTGCTTAGCTTATCAATCCTGATCTAAAGTGCCAAACTTTGCCTGTTGGTTTCATTTCTCATTTGCTTTTCAATTCATTTACCACCAAGATGAAAGTCAGGATTAAACAAAATGCAGTCCTGCCCTTTTCACAGGTTTCTCACTGGTTTTAAATCTGTTGCCACACAATTTTAGTCTTTCTTTCCTGGATAAGTTAGAATTTGGTGCCTATATCATCAAATAATAAAGAAAAGCTTCTCTGTTTGGGGTTTTTTGGGTTTTTTTTAAGACTTTCTAAGTTGGGGTATTTATCAGAAAAATCAATGTCATACAGAAGAGGTCTCCCTCTCTTAGGTAATAATACATCTTTTAGGGTTGACTGTGGAACCAATATGTTTGTAAGCAAGAACAAAAACACATACATGCCTACACAGAACTTCCTTTGAAATAAAATGAGATGATGAAGGTGGAGAATTTGGGAATCAGATAGATAAGGGGTTCACAGCTGGACCTTTTTGATGGGTGGAATGAACTCTGGTTTTGTTTCAATGCTGAAGGTTTAGTTTATTTGCCCAATAAAATGGTAATGGTATTAGGGGAGTAGCTAGAGACCCTTTGCTGAGATTAGAGTGCTGTTTTGTTAAGTTCTGGTAAAACACAATGAAGAGAGAAAATAAATGTCCTAGGGAGCTCACAACAAGACTATGAAGAAAATCTGTGTTACTTCACGGGTCAGGAATTGAACAGAGACCTGAATAATATATGAAGTTCACATTCTGAATGAGATAGGTTCTATGAGATTAAACAATAACCCGACAATCAGTGAGCAGACAAAGGAAAATTGTTTTTAAAAGATTTACAATAAATCAGAAAGCGAAAACAAATCTACTGTCAGTAAAAACAAATCTCTTAAGACCATGAAGCTGAAGAAAAACCCACCTTGTTAGCTTGAACTCCACCTATAGCCATAACTGCAAATACCCGGGCCTCTCTTTTCCCCACCACTTCTCTGCCCTTGTGATGATGGTGACCATGTTAGTCTAAAAACCTCCACTGAAAACCAGGTTTTGGCAGGAAAGATGGAGGGTTCTTTCAGTCTCTTGAGACAAGGCACAAGCTAGAAACAAAGTTCCTGACAAAATTCCCACTGGGGCAATTTCTGTTCTCATTGCTGTTTGTTTCATTTCTTCACCTTGAAGAAAAACCTGGGGAGATGAAAAAATGACAGACACGCTGCCATTGAAAGGAATGACCATACATCTTGAAGTGCAGCCTTTCCTCACATGCTGTTTGGTGGATATTGTTATTTTGCCTCATTAATACTCTACTGTGCTGTAGATTGCAGACCACAATGGGAGAGTGTGTGAGTAATTTTGAAAGCCAAAGGTTTTCCTGCAGAAGTGGATATCTACCTTACATGTATCTGCATATGCTGCTCTTCCAGTAATTATAAGCCAAAGAACAAGTATTTGGATGACTTTAGTTCTGTATCATGACATTCCTGGTTTACAGGATTATCCCAGTTTACTGCCTAAGAGTGCGAGTATTTCAGTACTAATATTGCTATAACTATTTCTGGAACTTGAAATCATTGAGCATATAATTAATTCCATCGTGTGGTAAGTATGCTTTAGTTACTGTGTACCATATTGCACCCAAGAAAAAGACAAATGTTTTGAAATGTATCCTAAGTAGAGAATGTAAAATTGTTATTAATCACGTTCTCTTCATGTGCTAGACCATATGTTTGATATACTTAATTCTAGACTCTAAGTATAAAGGCATGCAAGCAAAACAGATGCTGATTTCCATGTCTATAACCTGATCCATCACCTAATGGCATGAAGAAAAGGTTAGTGGTTCCGCGACCGGGGCTAGCTGCCCCCAGACCCCTGTCAGGGCCAGGCAGTCGACCCAGGATTCAGCCTGCAGCCACGAATCCAGCCGCTTCGGTTCCGCAGCCGCCGCTGCTGGGGCTTCGTGC